>CM047811.1:23878826-24087081 GCA_026214975.1 Gentiana macrophylla | reverse complement strand
AGATGCAGTAATTAAATGCGTAAAGACCTACCCTGCGGCGGCACACTCTGTTCATGCTTGAAAGGATGAATTACTAAGATGCGCTTGGAGGATACAGATTTGAGGGATGCGTCTCACTTGTTTTTGAGCAAGTGGGAGAATGTTGTAGATATAGATATAAAGCGTCTGCTCTAAAACAATTAATCCACTTGCCTTTCGTGCAAGTGGGAGATTGTTAGGTGTAGTGCCCGAAAGACAATTATCTAATTATTTTTATGACAGAATTAATAATTCATCTTATTATATGCATGTATGCTTATAATTAAGACACTACTAAAAACCCTAAGTACCTCGTTTATGTAATCACATAACACAGTGTATGGTTATACACAAGAGGATTGAGATGTACTTAAAATTAACTTAGTCCGTAGCGTTTATTAATCTGAGTACGGGTCTCAAGATTAATTTGCTAATAATGCGCTTCGAGAACACTTTAGGTGTGTGATCTTATCCGGATTTATCGGTAATAGGGTACCTAGTGGGGCATTTATATATGATGATAATCATATAGAAATTTGGACCGATTTGATTTGAGTTCTCGATATAATTCCGTGATCGAGAAGTCTTATCGAATCACAAGATGATCATAGATGGATTAATCTCAATCTGAGGTGATCACTGATAACCGCTACTTAGACTAGGGTAGAGTTTGGTGTGTTAGTAAGGATCACTTCGTAGTATGTGGTCCAACACTTCTCGTTGGCTCTATTTTAGGATGAGTGAGTAGTCTGTGCTATCACAGATATGGAATCCATTCCTTCCCTCGGGAAGTAGACGAGCGATTCCTTATTTGTTAATCCTAGAAAGCGATCGATGGCGCCGATTCATATTATATTAGTTATGAACTAATTGATCACTAGGGGGTTGATGGTAAATAAGGATAAGATGTTTCAAGAAGGGTTTACGAAGATATCCTGAATCGAAACGAACAGTCTATGGAGGATTTATCCGTATGTAATGATTGTATCAGTGGACGCTTATCAACTCATAGTTGAGTATAAGTTATCTATATTCGGCAGAGTTCAGTTTCGGGTTTATGGTTGTGTAATCCCGGAATTAATAGATTGAATATTATTGTTCGGTTTGACGAATAATTTTATTTAATTTATTGTAGCTACTGAATATGGGTCCATGGTTCCCGACGTGGCTCCTAATATAGCATATGCGTTTTCTCATCCTTTCAACTCAATTATAATTAAATAGTTGGATTGGACTATTTAATTGATATGTGGATTAATTGTTTAGTTAGACTAGATAATTAAATACATGGAAAAGATATTTTTCGTGGTCTCGGCCCAATGTGATGGAAATTTCGAGTGGCCCTAATTAACCTAGGGTTTGGCCGAAATTTATGTTAGTTAATTATTAAGGAATTAGTTTTCTTGGATAATTATTTAACATGTGATTTATCTTTTATTTGTTAAGTGATAAATCATGGAATATTAGATATTAATATTATTTATCCTAATTTGTTTGGGATATTTATTATATTTATCTTTTATTTAAATTAAGGATTAATTTAATACTTATCTTTTAATTATTAAATCCTTGGAGGACAAGGATTACTCTCCTATATAAAGAGAGTTCTCCCAAGCCTCAATACATCACATATAATGCAACATACATGAGTGTTGGAAGCTTAGAATTTTCGGCTTCAACACTAGGGTTTCGAGTTGGGATAATCCTCGAGATTATTGCGGTAGCATATCGAGGAGGTCTGGCGGCTTGAAACACCATCCACCTGGTGTTGCTTGGAGACACACGTTGGAAGACTGTGGCTTCTCATCTAGCTTGGATCTTGGATTGACCTTGTTCTTGGAGTTTATTCACCATAAACTGGTAAGCAATCTAACCCTCTCGTAGGTTAGATCTATTATATTTATGTATTTTGGTTGACTAGATCTAGATCTTGTACTTTCCGCTGCGTAATCGGGTGGATCTTTGATCCATCCGGCGATATTACATCCAACACAAATTACAAACATTAGGCACACACAGACGATCTTAGTAACAAAGATTTCCACTCTTATCTAACACATAGCCCACGGTAGGCTTTTATTTTGCAACACGCTTCAAATCAACCAAAACCGGATCTTCATCTTGCTTTTCCCGTACATCATCCATCAACTCTGACCTTGCTAAAAATGGTGCTACAAATTGCCGGTCTTCAATCTGATCAAAACTCTGGATTTTCAGCCCATATAACCTTTCTGCCACAACTTCGACGTTTGAAACTGCAAAAACTGGTTTTCTGCTCAAAGCATCTGCAACCACATTTGCTTTACCCAGATGGTACTGAATATCCAAGTCGTAATCCTTTACGAACTCTAACCATATCCTTTGCCTCGTATTCAGATTCTCCTGAGTGAAAAGTACTTCAAACTCTTGTGGTCGGTGAAGATCCTAGCCTTAACTCCGTACAAGTAGTGCCTCCAAATCTTTAAGGCAAACACTACCGCTGCCAATTCTAGATCATGTGTTGGGTAATTCTTTTTATGCACTTTTAACTATCTGGATGCATAAGCATCACTTTTCCTCATTGCATCAACACACAACCTAAACCTTGTCCTGAAGCATCAGTATAGACGTCGTAGTTATCAAAAATCTCCGGAACTGCCAAAACTGGGGCTGTAGTCAACTTTTCTTTCAACGTCTGGAAAGCATCTTCGCACTCACTGGTCCACTCAAACTTCACATTCTTCTGAGTGAGCTGGGTAAGTGGTGTAGCTATCTTTGAGAAGTCTTGTACAAACTTCCTATAATAGCCAGCCAAACCGAGAAAACTTCTAACCTCGGAAACTGTAGTCGGTCTGGACCACTTCTCAACTGCTTCAATCTTTTCCGGATCAACTTTAATGCCATCTCCAGAAATGACATGACCCAAGAAACTCACTTGATCCAACCAAAAGTCACACTTCGAGAACTTAGCATACAACTGGTTCTTCTTCAAGGTATCCAACACTACCCTCAGGTGTTCTTCATGTTCCTTCTCATCCTTTGAGTATACTAGGATGTCATCTTTGAACACTATCACAAATTTGTCCAAGTATGGCATGAAAACAGGCTGCATTAAATCCATAAATGCAGATGGAGCATTAGTGAGTCCAAAAGGCATGACTAGGAACTCATAATGTCCATACCTCGTACTGAAAGCTATCTTTGGTATGTCCGCTACCTTGATTTTCAACTGATGATAACCTGACCTAAGATCAATCTTAGAAAATACTCTATTGCCTTGCAACTGATTAAACAAATCATCAAGTCTTGGCAAAGGGTACTTATTCTTGATGGTAAGATTATTCAGCGCTCTGTAGTCTATACACATCCTCATGCTACCATCTTTCTTCTTAACGAACAGAACAGGGGCTCCCCAATGCGAAGTACTAGGCTGAATTATGTTTCTCTCAAGAATGTCCTTAAGTTGAGCTTTTTACTCCTTCAATTCAGCCGGTGCCATTCTATAGGGTGCCTTAGCAACTGGTGTCGCTCCTGTATCAACTTAATCTCAAACTCTATCTCTCTATCCGGTATGTTTCCCGGTAACTCTTTCGGAAACACTTTAGGGTACTCTTTCACTAAAGGGGTTTCCTCTAACTTAGGCTTCACTTGTTCCACATCCACTGCATATAACAAGTAGCCCTCATAACCTTTCTGACAAGCCCTTATAGCCTTAACCGCTGAAATTATAGGGTGTCGCTTCTTACTCGGCTTGTAAACATTACCTTGATAGGTCTTATCTGATTTCCCTGGTACTTTAAAGGTCACTCTCTTTTCTCTACAATCCAAGTGAACATAATTCTCGGATAACCAATCTATTCCAAGAATTACATCGAAGTCCGAAAAATCCAAACCCGTAAAGTCACTCTTACATCGATATGCTCCTACTCGCACATCCACTTGAGGCATCAACTTGGCTACCTTAGTTACCTTTCCTAAAGGGGTTGTTATTTCCAAAGTGTTTCTTAAAGTTTCCATTGGTAAGTTAAGCTTCTTAGCTATCTTAGTTGACACAAATGTGTTAGATGCTCCAGTATCAAACAATGCCGTAACTGCTAAGTTGTCTAATATTATCATACTCTGCATCCACGGCGAAAACTCAAACTGGGAGACTTGGGCCGCCTTTCCCGCTTCCTTGGTTTTGATTTCCTCTTAGCACCATTAACGACTGAAAGCTTGTCCTTGAAGGTTTCAGCTTCCAGGACCTTGTTCAACATTCAACCATGTTTCTTGGTGTAATTCCCAACCTTCCCGCTTGGATCTCACGGGACAAACCATTCTTGAACAACTGAAACTGCACTATTCAACCTCTACTCGGTGCATTCCTCACCGGAAGGTACTTCCTTATGTTTACAATCCATGTAAACAAAATTCTTGGATAGCCGACATATACCAAGAATTACACCATGATTCGTAGAATTCGAAACCATGGAGTCATTTTCTTTTTCTTCTTCTTTTCAACTGTAAACTCCAACACGATTATCAACGTCTTCTAGATGAACCACAACTACTAAACCTCCATCTTGAACCAAACCACTCACTTCTTGCTGAGCCCTAGAACTTCCGATTCCAACTAATCAACACCAGTATCTATGAGGCCCTAACATTCTGAAAGATCAGGAAGGATCAGAATGTTACTATGTGGTCTAAAGAGATCTTATCTTAAGGAAGGAAGCCTAAAGGACGCTTCTCTCTGATACCAACAGTAACGCCCCTTTCCCGAACACCGAGTCCTTATCCGGAAAAGGAACGTTCGGAACGTATAAAACTAAATTAAATTCACTTTATACATAAGCCTCTACCACGTCGTAACAAAATAAAGCAAACGGAAGCAAAAGACTCCAATAATTTTTTTTAAACATCCAAGAATAGAAACTCAATAACTAAAGAAGGAAATGTAACATTTATTACATCGATAAATACCAAAAGAAAACCAAAACGTATGATAACCTCAAAAAGAAATCTAGAAGTCATTACAAGTTTCCAAACCAAACTTCAAGTCTAGGGCATAAATAAAAACATAAATAAATAATCGCTTCAACTCCGGCGTCCTCAAACGTCGTCATCAAAGTCCTCTTCGAACTCCAGATTTACTTGTTCGTCTTCTCTCCCCCAAACACATAAATAAACACGCATTTGAGGTAAGTACATTGTACATAGCAAGAAGTAGAAGCTACAATTTAATTAAGGTTTACAGTTAAAAGATTGTCTTAGTGAGACCGACTCAATTTTGGGTTCACTTCATGCCCATCGACACGTCATGACTATACGTTTCTAACTTAGCTTATCTTGGTTACATCATTACTCAATGACACTATGCATGATGAAAATTCCACCACGAGATATACTTGCCAACTACGGTGGTTAGCACCGATAGTCCCGGGATCTCCCCAGTATGCATATACATTCGATGAATTTCCTCAACTACCCTTCAGCCTTTTGAGCCAGTAGCGTTGTTCACCTTTTTATGAACGTATCACATCGCTGATATGGATTAGTGTCTAACCGAGAATAAGTGACGTTTTAGCTTTTACTACACATATGTAATTATTTACCGTTCTTATCTAGCCACCTAAGTGTTTTCACGTTACAACTCACCCTATCAACTCTACTCCCTCACTTAGACAGCTAGACATTATAACCTATCAAATACACAGACATTGATGAACTTTGGTTCATCAAAGCACAAGCCCTTTCATGCTCTTCCGACGGTCCCGAACTTCAACTCCCTTTAAGAGTACGTCCGGTGCCGGAACCAAACGCATCAGAAACTCAATCGGGGCTTGTTCAAGTTTATTTAATGTTATTAGATCATATTATAACATTTAACATCTTATTGAAAGGCTTAAATTATTTAAAACTGGGGGCAATGCATGCGCATTCCCTGATCAGAGACATGCTGGAAAACACTTCCCAGCCAATGCGTGCGCATTCCCTTGAATGCGTCCGCATTGGTTATGCTGGGGGCATCCTGAATCACTCTGAACCAGCAATGCGTGCGCATTGGTCATGCTGGGGGCATCCTGAATCACTCTGAACTAGCAATACGTGCGCATTCCCTTGAATGCATGCACATTGCACCTGCTGTGAAAAGGATGGAACATCCTGAATCACGAATGCGTGCGCATTACTTTGAATGCGTGCGCATTCAACCAGCTGCAAAATAAACTAGACAATCATGTAACAGGAATGCGTGCGCATTCCAGTGAATGCGTGCGCATTCAACCTGCTGCAAAATAAACTAGACAATCCTGTAACAGGAATGCGTGCGCATTCAACGTAGAAAAACCCTAAACATACGATTTTCAACACTTAACGATCTCTACTCTAATCCAAACATGTTGTACACGAATTTTATCAGAAAACATCAGAAAAACATAACTTTTATGATCCAAATCAAACCTTAATCCATAAACAACATCTAGGTAAAACCTTGATATGAAAACGCTTCAAAAACATGACTAAACTACTCTAAACCATAATTAGATTGTAGGAAAATCTTCTTACCTTTTAGCAAGCTAATCCCAATCCAAAACTCAGAAAAACTGCAGCAAAACCTGATCATTTTTTGCAGGAACCTATGTGATCAATCCATAAATAAATTAGATACGATCACACGCTACTATAACAACAAAACTACAAATTGGTGAGTTTCAATCCATCAAACTCGAACAAGATAAATCTAGTGGCTCAAACATACCTTAAGAAAACTCTAACTGCAGGGTTGAATCGATTTCTCTTCACGACGATTCCGTTCTTTTCTACTCGATCGAAAATCGTTAAGATCCGACTTAGCAACTGATATAAAATCTCTCAGCCCTAATTCTTGCTCTCACACGCAGGAAATAAAATTAGGAGGTGGAAAATCTGATTCAAAAGGTTAGGGAAACTGATTGAGTTTATTTTTCCTTAAATAGGAAAAATCCCAATAATTACCTAATCCCTTGTTTTTCCTTAATTACCCTTTTTTCCTTAAAATCGGATTTCCTTAAAATATATATATATATATATATATCTCGAAAATATATATAAATATCTTATAAAACTTAACTCCAATAAAAGAAGTCGGAATAATAATATTTCGTTTCCGCAAAATGACACGTCTGCCATTTTTCGAAAATTGAAATATTACATAACCTCACACCCCTGTAGATACGACCTTGTCTGACTTTTACTAGACTACGATTGGTTCGATATACTTACCGGTGATTTTGAACACCTAGAAAGATTCGATCAAAAGAATTTCTAAATACAATATAAATTCAATCTATAATCTTTATTAAATTCATAAATAATATTGTAAATTGCTTTATTCACGAAGTGCTATGTTTGTTTGACGGCACGACCATATTAGATGACAAAATGAGCACATGGTGAGGAGTAGATGTTGTCAAGAGTGAAGAATTGGTCTGACTTCTTCCTGTTTCTTTTTTTCCAGTTTCTTCTTTCTCCAACACAAAGCTCTTCTGATACAGTTTCACTGACTAATACATACCTTTAGGAAAATGGAAATCCTCCATCTTCCTGCTATCAGCTTCCCTAATTTGAATCCCTCGACACACAAAACCACAATTAGAATTAAACCCAATTCCCATATGTACATGCTCAAGAATCACTCCAAATTTCTGAAACCCCTTTCCTTGAATATGATTTCTTTCCCTACACGTAGTGATTATGCTACTAACTTAATCAGATGCGTAGCCAATTCCGCTTCTCATGATCACGGCCACCACCACCACCACCATGAGCATGAGCATGAGCATGAGCATGAGCATCAACATTACCATAGTCACCATCATGATGATGGCGGTGGCAATGTACAGCTGACCCAATCCCAGTTGGCGTTTCTGAGAGTGGCGAAGGCGATTCGATGGACCCACCTGGCCAACTTTTTGAGGGAGCATTTGGAGCTGTGCTGCTGCTCTGCAGCTTTGTTAATCGCTGCCGCTGCTTGCCCTTATTTTTGCCCCAAGCCTGCTGTCAAGCCACTTCAGCAGCTCTTTACTTTTGTTGCTTTCCCTTTAGTTGGGGTACTGTAATGGCAACTTGTTTCGATTTGTCTGTTAGATTAATGGTTCTTGTAGAAGGGAAACGGATTTGATAATAAGCAATGTTAATTGCATTGTTTTGCCAATTTGAATGGGCAGGTTTCAGCATCACTTGATGCTATCATGGATATTGCTGGGGGAAAGATAAATATTCATGTACTCATGGCGCTTGCAGCCTTTGCATCAGTTTTCTTGGGTAATACCGTTGAAGGGGGTTTGCTTCTTGCCATGTTCAATTTAGCTCACATTGGTAAGCTGAATCACAAGGTTGAAACATTGTTTTCTTTCTTTTTCTTCAGTAACTCACCATGTTTTTCTGCAGCTGAGGAGTATTTTACCAGTCAGTCAAAGATTGATGTGAAGCAATTAAAAGAAAGTCATCCAGAATTCGCTCTTGTTTTAGATACCAAAAATCAGAACTTACCTAATTTGTCAGACTTGACATACCGTGAAGTCCCTGTCAATGATTTGGAAGTTGGATCATATATATTGGTCAAAGCTGGTGAGGTTTGTGCTTGTGAATCTTAATGCCTCGTATAATGTCAACACTTAAGTATTATTTTTGCTGCTGTTTTTCTTCCTTTCCTAGTATATTCTTTGTTGGAAAAGAGTAATGTACCAATCATGCACGGCTTTGTTTTTGGTGGAGTTATGACCCAATGCTTGTTCTGCATAGAAAAGGACTTAATGCTTGTTCTGCATAGAAACAGACTTAATGCTTGTTCTGCGTAGAAAAGGACTTTGTATAACTTAGGGCTGCTAGATTATCCATTTCATCAACTTTAACCTCGGACATCTTCATTACTTTGGCCGTCTTTGTTTTTTGGAACTATTAGATTTTCTTCTGCTTCCACCTTTAAGTGTGCAGGAAATAAGATATTGTTTGTGCGTCCAGGTACTGGCGATAGTGTCATTTTGCATCTTAGATTATTTCTTAAGATGTGAAATTTTAGATTTGAATAATACTGGGTCCATTTGGATATGAATTTATTTTTCGGTTGCAAAATTTGCGATTGAGAAGTTTGGATTACATTAGGTTTGGATTGAGAAGAGTTGCTTTTTCAGATTAAAAATATGATTTTAAGATAGTAGAAAAAGCTGTCCAAGCAGAGTATTTTAGTTCCAGTATTCTCGTCTGTCTATTATTTAATGAAGGTGCTATGCTTGAGTGTAATGCTACCTTTCTTGAAATCTTGTATCTTATTCACAGTCGAACATTAGCTCGTGTTTCCTTGTGAACTTCCATTGGTTTATTGTTATACTGTGCGGCATAAATATTTTCTTTGGCATTTGCCTGAAATCCACCATTTTCTGGCTTTTATAATGTTCAGTCAGTACCAGTGGATTGTGAAGTTGTGCAAGGTAGATCGACAATTACAATTGAGCATTTGACTGGTGAAGTAAAACCTGTTGAAAGGAACATTGGAGACAGCATTCAAGTGGAGCACGAAATATAGATGGCGTGATGATTCTTAGGGTAAGTTTGTGCATGTTTTGTGATTAACCCTTTTCTAAGTTTAGTTGCATAATAGTCCCTGAATTTGTAAGTAACTGGCATTTAAGGTATTGGCTCACAAATGGCTTGAATTCTTAGATTTAAACACTTAACTGCCCCTTTAGCATCATAGGTACGATGATTGAAATTTCTAGAGTAGAAAAACTATTGAAATGTGATGGTTGTATGTTGTAAATAAAGAATTCTTGTAAAAATGTGGAAAATATGTTCTTTCTAGGTTTTTTAAACTGACATAAAAATATAGTGTAAAACAAATTCCGTGAAATGACACTTATGAAGGAACTAAGTGAGTACGATCTTTAAGAGAGATGAAATTGTTCAACAAATGACGCTCCACAGTGAAGAATATGGATGAGGTTACTCTCTTCTATATTTTGGTTATGTATTTGTTTTTCCGCCTTCTGTCTCTTCAATTTACCACTATAGTATTACATAGACTTCCTTTGTCTCTTGTAATCTGTTTGTTGTCGAATAATAAGATTTGTATCTTAGTGTATACTATCTTCTAATTTAGACTTTGATTTAGGCAAAGAAAACATGGAAAGATTCTATGCTCAGTAGGATTGTCCAATTGACTGAAGAAGCTCAACTAAGCAAACCAAAGCTTCAAAGGTGGCTAGATAAATTCGGTGAAACCTATAGCAAGGCAGTTGTACTTTTATCTGCGGTCATTGCAATCTTTGGGCCATTCCTGTTTAGGTGGCCATTAATCAGCACGTCAGGTACCTGTCTTACTTTGCTATTGTGATTTTGCTAATCTTACTCTTTAAGACGTATCATTTCCTTGCGTAAGAAAACCGGTGGGGAACTAAGGAAAGGTTTGGCCAAAAGATTAAAAAAACTTAAAAAGATTTGGTACGTTTGTTTTGAAGAAATGCAATGTAATGGAATAACTTTTCATTCCATTACACTGTCACGCTACGTTTGGAATGCTGGAATATAATGGATGCAATTACAGTCCAGCGGTGGGTATCCGATGGTATGAACTAGAAGAAATACCATAAAAGGTGACAAGTGGCACGGTGAGAGATGGTGGGTCATGGCAGGTGTGGTAGGTGGTGTTGGCGGGGTGGGTGGTGACGAGTGGTGGTGGGATGGGTGGAGATGAGGTGGGTGATGGCGGCGGGTGGTAGTAGGGCTGACAAAATAAAAATGAAAATCAAACCAAAATCCAACCTAAATCGAGGTAATCCAAACCCGTTACAAACCAAATTATTCGGTTTGGTTAAAAACCAAACTGAATCATAATGTTCGGTTTTGATCATTTTAACTTCTCGTAAATCCAACATGAACCCACCATGAATAATATTTCCCATTAAAGCCATGTCGTTTTGGTAGTAGCATGTAAGGTCTTAACTAGGAAGTCTTTTTGAGCTGGAGTGTTTTTAGATTTTAAAAAACTTGAATATACAAAAGTTATTCTTGAGGACCTTGTTCATGAATTAGTGTTTCAAGATAGTTGAGTGGATGATTTTCTAAGCTTGTTATAAATTGTTGTATATGGGTGTGCCGTTTATGATTTTATAGCAGAAGTGATTCACCGTATAATATTCTCAAATAAGATTTGTTTGGATTTTGTTGATTGATTGGTTTGACAATATTTTGCTAAATATTTTATTCATAAATTGTTTGTTTTGTTGTAAAAATAGCTATGCTATATATAAGTTCTCTACTTTTTTGTATTTGAAAAAAACTGGACTTGCTGCAAACCGATCCAATACCGTAAGTTCTTACAATGTTTGGTTCATGTTGGGCCATAAATTATCCGAACCAAACCAAGTAGTATTAGGGAAAGACCAAATCGAGCCCACCCAACCCGACCAAATCCACCTGTATGTGGTGGTAACAGGTAAGTTGTGCAATAGTGGTGGTGCTAAGGTGTGCAATGGCTAGTAGTGGTGGGGTGTGCGTGGGTCGGATGATGGTGAAGGGTGCGGTGACGGCTGGTGGCGGGGTGTGCCGTGACAGGTGGTGGGCGGGCAAGGGTCATGAATTTGTGTTTAGAATTTATTCCATCAGACTATTCTATCCTTTCCTTCCATTTCCATTTTCTTCAGGAATGAAAAATGACAAATTTCATTCTATTCTTCATATCCAAACATACAAAACGATGGAATTGAATGACCCACCGACCTTTCCCTATGTCATTCCTCCAAAACGCGCCACCCACCGACCTTACCCTATGTCGAAGTAGTTTTGTTAGTATGGTTTACTAAGAGTCATATTACAATGGCCGTCTATCGTTATTATTATTGCAATTTTATTTTGTGTTAAATTGAATAAAAGATGAAAGATAATTCTTATTATTGAATGAGTAGGGTTACAAAGATATTATATAGGAGAATACGAATACTCTAACGGCTAGTTTGACATATTAGTCAAACAGCCTGTCTAACGGCTAGAATAATAATAACAAAACCCTTTAGCTTCCAGATGAGATGAGGATCAGCTGAGAAGATGTCCAGCTGAGTACCAGATTAGATGAGTAACTAAGTAAGAGTCAGTTGAGTAATCATCTGAGATGTTCAGCTGAGAAGATGTCCAGTTGAGTAGAGTCCATATGAGATGATGTCCAGCTGAGATATTCAACTAAGTACAGATCAAACGAAGACCAAGATCAGATGAGAACTATATATTATGACACTCCCCTTCAAGCTGAGTATGGGTTCATCATTCCCAGCTTGCATCTGAGGTCTTGAAAGGCTGAGCTTGGTAGTCCATTAGTAAAGATGTATGCCAGTTGTCCTTTAGTTCGGATAAATGGGGTGCAAATCAGTCCACTGTCAATCTTCTCTTTAATGAAATGCCCGTCCATCTCAATGTGCTTGGTTTTGTCATGTTGTACATGATTGTGAGCAATGTTGAATGTGGATTTGTTGTCCTAGTAGATCCTCATAAGTTTCTCCCGCTGAATCTTCGAGTCATCAAGAATGATTTTTATCCATATGAGTTCACAAATACCCACTTCCATAGCTCTAAACTCTGCCTCTGCACCAGATTCGATTCATTAACAAATAGGATGGATTATAAAGAAAAATAGAATCACTGCATTGATCAAAACTTTAAAAACCAACAAATTTTATGCAAAGAAAAAAACAAAAGGAAATCTACCCCATTCGTTGATGTCTCTCATTATTTTATCAAAAGACTTACTCGCTGAACCCTCTTTGGTAAGACTAGTAATAATCTCTTTTAAGTCTACGGTTTCTATAGTCTTGGTCATGTATTTCCATTATTTCGGTCGATAAAGATCAACCCTCTCAGGATATCGCCAAGGTCCGCTCTCCGGGTTTCTTATGCTTCTCAATATCATAAGAAAAAGAATATTTAGTAACCACATTTTGCTTCTTACTTCTCCATCCATATTGCCTCCAAGATATGCACGGTAGCCAAATGTTGACTTTCTGTCATTAATGCACCCAGCATAATCAACATCTAGGTTCGTCTTCTTGTGTTTTTGAAATAGAATTCCACTACCTGTATTCCCTTTGAGATACCTTAGATCCTCTCAACAATCAACCGCTGGCATTGTTGGGACTCTGCATGTACTTGCTAACAACATTCACAACATAGGCAATATCCGGTCCAGTGAGTGCCAAATAAATTAGCTTACCCACGAGTTCTTTGATAAAGCATAGTGTTAATGGGTTTGTCATCGTGAGCAAGACATGTTTTGTGATTAGGTTCAATAGTGATGTGATCCGTGAGTCGAATCGGATCCGAAATTGCCGAAGGACCGATCAAGGCACCAATAAAGCGAGCACCGCGACCCGTAGCTAACTCGTAATTCAAGAACCTTGGTATGACCTCAACCTTAGATAACCCGTATCTAAGAACCTTAGTATATCTAACGCCACAAGGTCCGCTTCGTAACCTTGATAAGTTCCGCTTGGAATCCACTCAAACAACGGCGTTGGAATCCACCAAACACCAACGTGAGAAAACTCACCAAAGCTTAAAGCTTCAAATAAAATATATCAAAATTTGTCTCTCGATGATTACAATGACTCTTAATGCCTTTATATATAAGCTATGACTCCAAGACTAATTGCTAATTTAGCCATGTGGGACAAAATAACTATAAATAAAAACAATAACAAAAATAAAATACTATCTAATCAATGTGGGATAATAAAAGATAACTAAAAATAAATAAAAGATCGAAAATAAACTGAAAAGAGGCGCCACCATTAATCTTCTTGTTCTCCATTGGCCTCATAATTCGAAGGGACATGTCTTGAACTGGATCACATCATTCCCTCTCCCTTCGAAAGGATTCGTCCTCGAATCCACCTGGATCAAATATAAATATTGGCCATACAAACCGGAGGATGCCCACGTAGTAAACGGCATCCCGAAACAACGAAGAGGTGAACAATACAAGTAATCATCCTCTCGAAATGGAGGAATGTCGATAGAAATAAAATCAAGAATGACATAATCTAAAAGCGAGTACAATGCACTACAAATGGATCAAAATAAATATAAAGTGCATGTAGATCCTCCAATTTCTCAAATAAACCGGCCGACTTGGACTTGTCAATTGCCTCCACGCCCTCCACATGCCGCTTCGCTGTCTCGCCCACTTTCGTAATGCAATCAACGTGACGTAAGACGACTCGTCGTCATCGAATTCCTCACATTCTTCAAATGGTAAGTCTCGCTACCTCGGGAAAACAAGGTCGCCTCGCCTCCACCGATACAATAATAATACCATATTTCGAAAGTGGGCTAAAGTCTCTACCTTCGTCAATACATCGAGCAACGAGACCGTCAAAAATCTCTTGTTTTCTTAGTAGTTCTCTTTTTTCTCAAGCTTCCGCTCTTCTTCCAATTTACGTCGTCGAAATTCCTTAGCATAAGACTTATCCAATTTGGGATAATATATAGACATTTCTCATGTGATCAATTCAAAGAACTTTTTTTTTTTTTTTTTTTTTTTTTTAATAATAACCGGTCAAAAGAAATCAGGGCAACTTGGAATCAAAAGGCGGCGGCTACTATTGCTAGTCGAACTAAGGAAACAAATTGTAATGGAAGAAGCAACAAAATTTATTACTATTATATATTTATTTTTCCAATATCCGATTGGAAGAAAAGCGAGGGAGTACAACAAGAAGAAGGAAGTGCTTGATTTTTTTTTTTTTATTTTTATACGAAAGAAGGATATGAAGGAATAAAGCTGGGAATTTTTTTTTTTTCAATTTGGAAACGATGAAGAAGGTCACGAAAGAACAAGAACACAGATTTTTTTTTTTTTTCCAATATTGAAGAACAGGAAAAAAAAAAAAAAAAGGGGACGTATGAAATTAAAAAAAATAAAAAAGGGACAGAGTATCGCTAACCGCTAACTTTAACCGACAGAGTATCGGGTCAACGGTAGCATAGTGGTCTCAAGGTCGAATCCACAGGGAGTAATGTCTAAGTACCAAAGTCGACTTAGAACTTAGTTTAGGTCAAAATAGTGGTGGCGAGATATTATACTAGTGTAAAAGTAAAGATTATACTAACGAGTTTACTTCTAAGTATTAAAGGGTATAGTCGAACTATGATCCCACGAGCTACTTTTACCCCTAAGGAAGGACTTAACAGGGAGCGTGTCTTAACCGACCTACCTATCCAATGTAGTTTAATGACATCCACGGGTGCCAACTCCTAATTCTAGCGATTAGACTGAACAACTCGATCTAACCACCCTATGTGAAGTTAATTAATTCTCCCTTTAGAAAACCGATTAACCTAACAAGATTAAGCTCTAGAGTCGCTCGAACAACGATGACAAACCTCTGTATTGGGTTCGGACCTAACAACTAGGCCGAATCTACGCAACGATCCTAAAACCCCTTATCCCACATCTCACCGCAAAATACATCTATAAGTTCGATGTGTGTGACAGTGAACTAGGTGATCAATCTAATTCAAAGATGTTAAAATAAGTTTTAGGACGTGGATTAATCGTTTAAACATTAAATTACGCACTACACAAATCCCAATCTCATCCCCCTTAGGGTTTTTGCTCGCTTTCACATAATTCGACTACACAACGGAACTAGCTACTCATGGTAATAACAAAAGTGCAGAAATTTATGAAGAAATTAATAATAAACATGATAAAGAGATTGAACAAAATTTACCAATAGAAATTGTAGCAATTCACCACTTGAATCGTCACTTCGTTGTGTACCAATTGCCAAATAAAAAATAACAATGATATTGTTCTAAAAAGAATTGCAGAAAAAGTACAAATTCAAAGTCATTTGTCAACTTCAGGCCGGCAAAAGAAATAATTTCGTCTCCTTTTGTAGTCATACCCAGGTGCTATTTATAATCACCAAAATTGCCGACTTAAAGCTTTAGAAATTTTCGGAAAATTAAAATATCGCGTACACCCTTTTCCATATCATTAATTCCCAACCAATAAGAGCTACGCCTGAATTGCTTTTTCCTTTTTTTTTATTATTTTTTTATTTTTTATATTGATGAAGAATGCAGCAAACAACGACATGTACTGAGACCTCTTATCCCGGTCAACACCGAAGTCGGGATCCCGATAAAGTTGGATAGTAATTTTTTCCCGAATGCTTGAACTTGATTGACGCGTCATTTCTTCATACGAACTCCGTTTTGGACAATTTTCGTACCGCTGTGACCCTTGTCACGCCCTCTATCACACCATACCTGTAATAAAAATAAACCACATACCCAAACGTGACAAACACCAATAAAACGCACACAAATCACCCAAAAATATCGAGATTTTGGACGTAAACGCCATATCGTCTCGTGATTCAACTCGTGGTGAAACGTGCCTATAAAAACACTTAACTACCCCAAAATTACATCGAATAGGCTACAAATTGAGGGCTAAATGCACACGAAATTATAGCAAAGTTGAATCTCATCAACTACCCCCCACTTAGCGTTTGCTCGCCCTCGAGCAAATCAAGCGATTCAAAAATAAATCATGAGATCAACATTGCGATCATATGGGAAACCAACATATCTAATGAGTAAAAACTAGTCAATAAACGAATAGACACGAGGCAAAACATATCTCATCATGGAAACAGAATGTGTTTGTGTGCATAGCTTCTCAATCATTAATCATGGTCAACCGGCTCAGATTATAAGTGCATGACTAATGGCGTTACACCATAGGCTTATACTTCATAATCATCTCCACTAATCGAGGTCATATCAAGGCTAACTAAGGTCAGGTAGGACTTGCACGGTTGTAACATTAGGCTAGGGACGGGGCTAAACGAAAGGATAAAAGGAATATCAAAAGAGAAAAACGAGTGAGTCTAATCAAAACATCTTGAATTTGCCTCATAACTCACCTCCTTAGCTTGATTCGAGCAATCTTTCTCCTTCTTTACTCTCAATTCCAAACATAATTCAATGAAAACATGTCCACAAATGCCACTTTGGAAGAATTAACACATAGCCCTTTTTCCGGCAAACTTTGACTTAATTTTATTCTTTTTTTTTGTTTTTTGTTTTTTGCTTTATTCTTTTTCCTTTTTTTTTTATAAACCAACACCAACACTTTTTGCTACCCCTTCTCATTCATAGTACAAAAGATCCACCAACACCATAATTTGATACACATCTTCGCCACCCCACACTTGCGCTAGCAAGTGTGCCCAAAATAAGATTAAAACCACTCGGTAGGTGCCAAAGAAATGTAGACCACAAATAAAGGCTAAGGGTCGGTAATTATAGGCTCAATCATGAATGGCTAAAGTTCGGGTGGGGGTCTAACCACCCTACAAAGGCTCAGAGGGGTTTTTGTGGAAATTATGTACATGGTTGGCTATTTGGCTCTGGTCGGGTCAAAGAAATGCCAGGACCGTCATCCCTTAATCTACCAAGATTGACCTTTCTATTTCGCCTCGAAGTTAATGGTATAAGTTCTGTAATGATTAATGTCTATGTCAACTATAATCATTCACTAACCAACCACAATTCATGAAAGCGAAGCTATTACGTGCATAAGAATTCCATTTCAACAACAAGATAAAGGTTTGACTCGCATACATTCAACTCTTGACTAATAATTAACCAAAGAATATAGTGACTCACATAGGATTGACAACGTCAAAGTCATGAAAAAATTTAAAAATAGCTCAATTTTCACTCGAATAGACCAAACACCAAGCACCAAACTTATTCGATGCATTAAATTTAACATAAGCAGCCAAGTGAAGCTAAGTCTACCACCCCCCACTTAAAACGGAACACCGTCCTCGGTGTGTGAGTGATAAAGTAAATAAAGAAAGACTTAGCTGAACAGGAAAAGGGCGCAACCATGCAAAGTGACAACCTCCAATGTATCTCCAGGGTACCTGTGCAATCATAACATAGAAACCAAAAATCCACTACGACGAGAGGCTGAAACCTCGAGCGTAGGTAAGCACAAGTATGGATCCGTAGCCGAATCAGATCCGAAATTGCCGAAGGGCCGACTGAAGGCACCAATAAGACGAGCACCGCGACCCTTAGCTAACTCGTAACTAAGAACCTTGGTATGACCTCAACCCTTAGATAACCCGTATCTAAGAACCTTGGTATATCTAACGCCACAAGGTCCGCTCGTAACCTTGATAAGTTCCGTTTGAATCCACTCAAACAACGGCGTTGGAATCCACTAAACACCAACGTGAGAAAACTCACCAAAGCTTAAAGCTTCAAATAAAATATATCAAAATTTGTCTCTGATGATTACAATGACTCTTAATGCCTTTATATAGGCTACAGACTCCAAGACTAATTGCTAATTTAGCCATGTGGGACAAAATAACTATAAATAAAAACAATAACAAAAATAAAATACTATCTAACCAATGTGGGATAATAAAAGATAACTAAAAATAAATAAAAGATCGAAAATAAACTGAAAAGAGGCGCCACCATTAATCTTCTTGTTCTCCAATGGCCTCATAATTCGAAGGGACATGTCTTGAACTGGATCACATCAAATAGGAGTATTAACAAGTGTGCAACCATGTTCTCTAGTTTCCTTTAGAAGTTCAAGGATGTATTTTTGTTGAGAAATAAAGATCCCCTTTTTAGAGTAAGCAACTTCAATACCTAAAAAGTACTTAAAGTTTTCCTAAGGGTTTTATATCAAACTCTTCGAATAGTCAATTTCTTTAAGTGATTGATTTCTCTCAGATCATTTCCTGTGACTATGAAATCATCAACATAGACAATAGGATGCAATGTTTTTCAGGGCTAGTGTGTTTAATGAATAAGGTGCGATCTCCCTGACTTTGTTTATATTTGAAGGAGTAATAGGTAAATGCCTAAAAACTCCTAGTAATGCTGCTATGGTACTTGGAGAAGGGGTTTCAATGTGTTATAAATTACAAAGAATCTTTGAGGAATAAAACATAGAAGTTTTTTCCCAATAATTCTTACAAGAATGCATTTTTAACATCAAATTGTTGGAGATCCCAATTCAAATTAGCAGCTAGGGAAAGGAGAATCCTAATTGTATCCATCTTGGCTACAGGGGCGAATGTCAAAATATAGGTTTGGGTATACCCTTTAGCTACAAGTCTAGCTTCATATCTCTTTATAGAACCATCAATTTTGTATTTAATGGTAAAGATCCATCTACATCCAACTGTTTTTGTTTTGTTAGGAAGATCGACTATTCCCCGGGTCTGGTTCTTTTCCATAGCTTTCATTTCATCACATAGCTGGAAGAGAAGTCCTATTGTCTATACTAGGAAGAATCAAGGGAAAAAGAAGGTTGATTACACCAGAGTTCCTACTGGAATCTCACAACCTGATGAAACTATGATAGAAGAAGAGACTGTTCATAATCCTATGTACACAGTACCCGATCTCCCTATTGCTCTGAGGAAAGGAGTCAGAGCTTGTACCAAACATCCCATCAGCAATCATATCTTTTATGGAAAGTTGTTTAATGACTATAAGAAGTACCTATCCAAGACTAATGGCACACAAATTCCAAGAACCATTGATGAAGCCATTAAGGCATAAATGGGATAGAGCTGTCATGGAGGAAACAAGTGCATTGGAAAAGAATGGAACTTGGACAATCACATCTCTACCAGATGGGACCAACACTGTTGGGTGCAATTGGATATTTGCTGTCAAATATGGGGTAGAAGGGGAAGCTGGAAGATATAAAGCCAGACTTGTGGCTAAAGGGTATACTCAGATCCCGTGAGTTGGCTACTTTGAGACATTTGCTCATGTGGCAAAGATGAATACTGTAAGAGTTTTTCTACCCTTAGTCGCTGTAAATGAGTGGCTTACTATTTCAAATAGACATCGAGAATGCATTTACGAACGAGGATCTGAAAGAAGAGGTCCACATGGAATTACAACTTGGGTTCCATCATGGTCAAGAAAGGAATAGGTTCTGCAAACTAATAAAGCCTATTTATGGTTTAAAATAGTCCCCAAGGACCTAGTTTGACTCACTCGTCATAAAATGGAATGGATACACTCAGGGACAAGCTGACCATACTATGATCTACAAACACACTTATGATGGCCAAATTACTATCTTGATTGTATAGTTGTTAGAAAAAGATAGAAAAAGGTGTAAAATTTTATTTATTTTTGTAATGTCTTATTACAATACCCAACAAATTTCTATTTAAATAGATAAGATCTAGAGTCTTGAATGATCGGGATTTCTTGATTTTAGGATCACAATCAATCAATCATAATTACTAATAAATGACAATTATAATAGAATAATTCTAAAATAAGTGACAATTATAATACAATAATTCTAAATAAAGAAAGTCAACCATTCGGTTGATTCACCCTAAAAACACTGTAAATAGGAGGGATTGACCAAAACACCCTTATTTTTCAACACCCCCCTCAAGTTGAGCATAGATGTCAATCATGTTCAACTTGGATACATAATCATCAAACTGCTGCTTCATTAGTGCCGTAGTGAGGCCATCTGCTGTTTGCAGGACTGAGGGCAGGAATGGGATACAAATCAGCCCCTTCTCGCGTCTCCTTGATGAAATGTTTGTCTATTTCCACATGTTTAGTCCGGTCATGCTGCACAGGGTCATTTGCAATGGCAATGGCTGCCTTGTTATCACACAACAGCTTCATAGGCATTGCCAAAGGTAAGTGTAGAGTCATCCAACACCCTCTTCAGCCACAATTCTTCACAAATCCCCTGTGCTATTGCCCTAAATTCAGCTTCAGCTGAACTCCTAGCCACCACATCTTGTTTCTTACTTATCCAAGCAACCAAGTTACCCCAAACAAAGGAGCAATAACCTGTTGTGGACCTCCTATCCTTAGCACCCGCCCAATCTGCATCAGCATAAACTTCCACAAACCTTTTATCCATCTTTTTAAACAACCCTACTCCAACTGTGCCTTTCCGATACCTCAAAATCCTTACTACAGCTTGATAATGTGACTGTTTAGGGGAGTGCATAAACTGACTCACAACCCCAACATCAAAAGAAATGTTTGGCCTAGTATGAGCCAGATAAATCAGCCTGCCCACCAATCTTTGGTATTGTTCCCTATCCACAGCTTCTTCACCATCATCTTGATCCAGCTTCACACTCTGATCCATAGGTGTACTGGCAGGTTTGCACCCCAACATGCCTGTATCTGTCAAAAATCCAACATATACTTCCTTTGGGACACAACCATCCCTTCCTTGGACCTGGCTATCTCCATCCCTAGGAAATACTTCAGAACCCCAAGGTCTTTAATTTCAAACTCCTTGGCCAGACCCCTATTTACTTGGGCAATACCATCTAGGTCATGCCTTGTAAGGATGACATCATCCACATATACTACCAGAACCACCCTTTTCCCTTCTTTAGACCTTTTCACAAACAAAGTATGGTCTGAGTGACACTGCTTGAACCCTATCTTCAGGAGGAACTGTCTGAACCTATCAAACCATGCTCTTGGACTTTGCTTTAGCCCATATAAAGACTTTCACAGCCTGCAAACCTTTCCCTCAAACTGATGTGCAAGTCCTGGAGGAGGATCCATGTACAGCTCCTCCTTAATAGTCCCATGCAAAAAGGCATTCTTCACATCGAGCGGAATAGCTTCTAGTCCAGATTAACTGCCACAGAGAACACAACTCTCACAGTGTTAAGCTTTGCCACAAGTGAGAAAGTGTCAGAGTAATCAATCCTATAGGTCTGACTATAACCCTTAGCCACCAACCTAGCTTTATATATCTCAACCTCACCATTAGATTTGAATTTAATGGTAAACACCCATCTACACCCCACAGCTTTCTTCCCCCATGGTAAATCCACCATCTCCTAAGTGCCGTTCTTCTCCAAAGCCATGATCTCTTCGTGAACCGCAGCTCTCCACTCAGGTACTGTCAGAGCTTGCTGAATATCCTTAGGAATTTGATGTTTAGACACATTGGTAAGAAAGGCTTTATGAGAGGGTGACACATTTTTGTAGGTCAAGTAGTTTTGCATGGGATATCTGGGGTTTTTTGTGCAGGCTCTTGGCTGTTTTCTGATGGCTATTAGGACATCCAGTAGGAGATCTGAATAGTCCCCTTTGGTCTGCTATTTAGGTTGTGGACTAGGTTCAACATCTAAGTCAGGGATTAAAGGTTCTGGATTAGAATTATCCATGCTGTCAGCTTGTTCAGTATGTGCAGGATCAGATTCTTGAGCAGTGTGGGGTTGAATTAGAGTATCCACATTCTGTTTAGACTTTGGATAAGTCCTGACATAAGTTTTTCCCTGCAATTTTTGAGTTGACTCAGAGTCTTGGAGGTTTTGTCACCTATATAGCAGTGATTTACCTCCTTTTCTCCTGCATTTTCGTCAATTTGTTCATTCGTACCTTCCATAGACATTGGCATACTAGTTTTATCACCTCCATCGACAATATACTGAAATTCAACATCTTCTTGAGTAGTCACAGACCCCCCTGAAGATGGTGCTGATGACTGTACATGGTGTTTTCAAAGAAAGTGACATCCATAGTTTGTACAACTCTCCTCTTCCCAAAATCAAAAACTCTATACCCCTTGTTTTTCAATAATACCCTACAAACATACACTTAGTGGATCTAGGATCCAACTTCCCTTGGTTGTAGGTGTGTGCAAATGCTACACACCCAAATACATTGAGAGGAAGGTCCTGGATCACTCAGGTGTTTGGAAAATTTACTTTTAATTCATTTAAAGGAGTTTTAAAATGTAGGGTTCTAGAGGGAAGCCTATCAATTAAGTACACTTCTGTGAGGAGAGCTTCGCCCCATAAGAATTTAGGGCATTTGGCAGTCAACATGATGGATCTTACTACTTCCAACACATGTTGATTCTTCCTTTCGGCCACACCATTCTGTTGGGGTGTGTTGGGGTATGAGCTTTGGTGGATCATGCCTTTTTCAGAGAAAAAATCCTTTAGTAAATTGTTATAATACTCTGGCCATTATCGTTCTTAAAATTTCAATTTGTGTTTGGAATCGAGTACAAATCATGCTATAAAAACTTTTAAAAGCTTTTTCAACCTCAGACTTTTCCTTCAATAGATAGATCCAAGTAACTCGTGTATGATCATCTATAAAGGACACAAACCATCTCTTCCCAGTCATAGTTAGATGCCTGGAGGACCCTTACATCTTTGTGAATGAGAGTAAATGGTTTAGTAGAGTCTCAGAGAATTTCGGGATGTAAGTACTTATTTTGTGTTTTGCCAATTCACAAATCTCACAATCGAAAATTAGAAACTGCTTTATTAATAAATAGTTTAGGAAATAATTTATTCAAATACCCAAAGCTTGGGTGCCCTAACCTAGTATGCCACATCATTATTTCATCATTGGATGATACATTGGAAGTGCTAAGACAAAGATTCCTAGGAGCTAACTTATTCAATGAGCTATCCTTTTCCTCAAGAATGTAGAGTCCTCCTTCAACCCTAGCACTGCCAATCACCTTCCCCAAATTCACATCCTAAAACTCACAACCAGCAGGAGAGAAAATTAGGTTACAATTAGCCTCAGAGGCTAACTTATTTACAGAAATCAAATTACAGGACAATTTGGGGACATGGAGAACATCATGAAGGGGAAGGGAGGCAGTAATTGGCATTGAACCCTTTCTAGCAACTGCTGAGAATGATCCATCAGCCACCCTTACCTTCTGAGTCCCCCCACATGGGAGATAGGAGCTGAAAAAGTCGAACAGTGGGTCATGTGATCTGTTGCACCTGAATCAATGATCCAGTGTGCACCAGCTTGAGATTTAAGGGAAGTAAAGGCTGTGATATTACCTGACTCAGCAAGGGTACACTGTGGTTTAGGGGAGGAAATGTGTGTCTGACTTGCCAACAGATTACTCGGTTGCTCTATCTATTCCTTAGTGAATGGCAGCAGCCCAAGATTCCTCTGACCAGGATCAGCAGACACTTGATTTCCCCTTATCTCTTCAGTATTCCCAGGCTGATTTCTTGGCTTCCAATTAGCTGGTTTTCCATGGATAGCCCAACAATTGTCCCTGTTATGCCCCTGCTTCTTGCAGTGATCACACCACAATTCTCTCGCTTGCTTCGTTATCACCCTTAAGTCACCAAAGCAGATACGATTCAAGATCTTGCCCCCCAGTTTTCTGATTTTGTGGGAACTCTGATCCACTACGCATCACCTTCCTCCTTGCCTCTTCTCTTCGTACTTCTGCAAACACTTCTCTCAATGATGGGAGAGGATTCCTTCCAAGGATTCTACCCCTTACCTCATCCAATTCATAATTCAGCCCTGCCAGAAAGGAATAAACATGCTCGCTCTCCTCTCTTTCTCGGAATTTGGTGTTGTCCCCAAAGACACTCCCATGTGTCCTCGTGACTTATATCCAATTCTTGCCAAAGTGTGACTATCTCATTGTAGTATGATGTCACATCCTTGCCTCCTCGCTCGAATTCCAAAACCGGTTTTGGATCATAGATCTGTGAGGAGTTCTCTAGATCGGAATACAATTCTTTGACTGCATCCCATATGTCTTTGGCAGTTTTCAGACATATATGGGGTCTGGCTATGGTCCGCTCCATGGAGTTGATCAGCCATGCCTTGACCATGGAATTTCGGACTGCCAAGTGTTGTGCTTGGGATCATTTGCAGCCGGTTCCTTTCTTGCTCCAGTCAAGAACCCTAGCTTGGTGCGTCCATCAATGGCTAGTTTGATGATCTGTGACCATTCAAGATAGTTTTTGCCATCTAATTTACCGGAAACCAGCAGCAGGGAGGAATTATTGAAGTGTCCTTCCTCACTGCTTGTTCCAGTGTTCAAAGATTGACCAACAGACGGGTTGATCAACTCCCCAGTGAAGGCTGCACGGTAATTCATCTTCGTAGGGTTTAATCGAACCTACGCTCTGATACCATGTCAGAAAAAGATAGATAACGGTGTAAAATTTTATTTATTTCAGAATGTCTTATTACAGCCCCTATTTAAATAGGAAAAGATCTAGAGTCTTGAATGATTGGGATTCCTTGATTTTAGTATCACAATCAATCAATCATAATTACTAATAACTGACAATTATAATAGAATAATTCTAAAATAACTGACAATTATAATAGAATAATTCTAAATAAAGAAAGTCAACCATTCGGTTGATTCACCCTAAAAACACTGTAAATAGGAGGGATTGACCAAAACACCCTTATTATTCAACGTAGGTTGATGACATTATTATCACATGAACAACCATCCTGAGATAAGTGACCTAAAGCAACTACTTGGCTCTGAAAGACCTAGGGCAACTAAGACTGTTTCTTGGGATGGAAGTACCAATATTCAAAGAAGGTATCTCTGTCTCTCAAGTGAGGTACACCTTGGATCTTCTAAGGGACTATGGGATGCTAGGGAGTAAACCTATCAGTACTCCTATTGAATATAATCGCAGAATTGGAAAATGAGAAAAAGGTGTAGATGTTGATCGTGAAGAGTATTCAAGACTAGTAGGAAGATTATTCTACCTCTCATATACGACAAATTTTATACTACAACCGTTGTAGGAAGGTTGTATCAAGTGGGATACATTACAACCATTCATTTATTACATCTCACACACGATAAAAGTGTATTATGTGAAAAAGAGAAATGAGAGGCTCTAATGTATGCCACTTGGTACAACCTTCCTACAACCGTTGCACCATGAAATCTCTCATCATATACTACACTTGATATGACATTTGGGGCGAGTCTGATCAGCCAATTTATGCACAAACCAAAGAAGAGACACCTGGACACTGCTTTCAAACTTCTTAGATATCTAAAGGATAGCCCTGGAAGTGGATTGTTCTTCAAGACAGAGGGATATATAACTACAGAAGCTTTTGTGAATGCAGATTGGGCAGGTTCCTTATCTGACAGAAGATTTGCATCATGTTGGTGTTTAGTTCTATGTGGAAACTTGATATCATGGAAAAGCAAGAAGCAATCCGTTATGGCCAGGAGCGCAAGTGTATAGAATACAAGGCTGTTGCACTGGTGATCTGTGAGATCTTATGGCTGGAAAAGGGACCTTCAAGAGCTAAGAACAACGACTCAATGACCTACAAGGATCTACTGACAACAAAGCTGCTATTTACATGTCCAAAAACCCTACTCAACATGACAGAACAAAACATGTTGAGATTGACAGGACTTAATCAGAGAGAAGCTTGAATGGGAAGACTTCAGTCTCGCTCATCAACTACAAGTAGCTGACATGTTTACATAGGGGCTCCACAAATGACAGTTCTGTTTTTGCAAGGGCAAGCTTTGTTTGATAAACCTATTCAATCCAGTTTGAGGGGGAGTGTTGGAAGTCATCAGGATTCCAAAAATTATCTTGTAATTTTTATTGTCCTATTGAATCCTAAATTACTCTCTAAGTACTTGGATTAAGGACCTAGTTGTTTCCTCTCCTCTCTCCTTGTAACGGCTACATTCCTGCTTCAGTTTGTGGGATGCTGTCAAATCTCAAGCAACGGCTAGTTACCTTGTAATCTCTTTAAGCAACTCTTCTAAGAGTTGGTGAACTAATGAAAAAAAGCTAATTCCTCTCAATTTTTTTAAAGTATTTTGACAAAATGGCTCAGCTTCCCTTTCCCTTTCAAGAAATTTCTAACAAATTGAGACCGTTTCAAATGATCAAAATGCAACTTGAATATGCTGCAATTCCCCGGAGACAGTGGATTATCATGGGTGATAAAATCAGTAAGAAGACTTGAAGCAGTCGAGTCTGACATTTTGGAAGAGAGGATGAAGAAGAGATTCGTTTAAAAAGAAGATCGAGCCAAAAGCTCTGATACCATGTAAAGATTTGAATATGAAAAAATGTTAGTCAAGTGATTCTTAAGCTTATTACAATAGGAATATATAGAGAATGAAAGCCCAACGGCTATTAGATCAAGTGGAAAGTGAGTCGAAGTCCTGTCAACTTCTTAGTCCATATTACTGTTATGTTGAGATAACCAACGGTATTATTACTTTAAATTAAACAAACCAAAAATAAGGCTTAATTAAACAGGATTAAGGCTAAGATACAAGATTAGGACCAACACATGCTTGAATTCTAACACAATGTATTCACCTGTCGATGCTCCAGTTGAATGTAGACATGCTGTGATATTGACCAAATAAAATGTATAATTCCTGTTTTGTTTTGTTTGTAATTCTAATCCTGTGATATTTTCATTTCTTTGTAGCTTGCCAAGGATCAGTTTATCGTGCATTGGGGCTTATGGTGGCTGCATCACCATGCGCATTAGCTGTTGCTCCTCTGGCCTATGCCACAGCAATTAGTGCATGTGCAAGAAAGGTAGTCACCGATAAAAAAGTTTGAAGCTAATGGTCTCCAGACTGTCATTGTCAGTCATATCTACAGCCCAAAGATACAAAATGAGAGTCGGTTTACATTCAAGACTAACTGCATAACCTTTTTCAATAACCAGCTATGTCATTTGGTGCAATGTTAGGAAGTTATACACATTCATCTTTTACATTAATCTCCTTGATTTTCTCAAACCTCCTGAAGGCGACATGTGCAATCAGTAGAGTGTCGATTATGTCTTCACTTACTCTCTGCTTTGTAGTACCAGACATATGGTTCTTTTTTTACGCTGTCCTGACACAAAGGGATTACCAGAATATCTTATCACGGATCAAGGATGCCATTGATACGACCTGAGTAAAATTAATTTGGTTTTACAGGGAATACTGCTTAAAGGCGGGCATGTCCTTGATGCTCTAGCTGCTTGCCACAGTATTGCTTTTGACAAAACTGGCACCTTAACTACAGGGGAGTTCACATGCAAAGCTATTGAACCTATACTGGGGCACCTCAACAAAGATGTAACACAATTTGCTACATGTTGTGTCCCTACATGTGAAAAGGAAGCACTTGCTGTTGCTGCTGCTATGGAGAAGGGTACTACACACCCTATTGGAAGGTTGGTAGATATTCATTTGAAGGCCAAAGCTTTGCATGATGCCATTTAAGCTATGCTTAATTTCCATGTCACAGTAATAAGTAATATACTAGAAAATCCTGCAACTGCCAAACTGCCTGAGGCTCTACCTACCGATCATATTCTGGCCTTAAACGGTTGATTGATTTCCCTGTGCTGAATCTGTTAGCTCAAGTTGCTTTGTGCTTGCTAGGCATGTTTGGCTAGGATTTGTTGAGAAATGCTTGCATGTTTGGCTAGGGATTTGTTGAGAAATGCTTGCATGTCTAATGATTAATGGTATGGTAGGTGGCTTTTGTTTTCTGTTGCAGAGCAGTTGTAGATCATAGCTCCGGGAAAGATCTTCCTTCAGTGTCTGTTGAAAGTTTTGAAAATTTACCTGGTAGAGGCCTTTTCGCAACATTATCTAGTATGGAGGTAATATATGTACTCATAAGCAATTCTTCTAGTAACATGTGCTGAAAAAGTCTCACATTTGATTATCGTTTGTTTTATGCTATGTACCAACTGAATTATTTTTGTTGAATTACCATATCTCCCAAAAGCTTAAGCAGTTGGGGATACAGATACTTAACATTTTTATACATTTTAACACGCCCCTCAAGTGTGGGCCTATATCAAGGCTATGCCAACTAGGCACACAACAAGCCTGAGCCAAAATAATGTTCACACCAGGGTTCGATCGTATGACCTCTGGCTCCGATACCATGTTGAACTACCATCTCTCCCAAAAGCTTAAGTTGTTGGGGAAACATATAATTAACATTTTTATACACTTTAACAATTTTAATAAAGAGTTTGAGGATTTGTTGGGCATCTATGGGGGTTCGAACCGTGGCGCTAGATGGCTGGGTAAGGTGTATAAGGAAATAAAGTAGCACCTTCATCAACAACAATTGCATTTGATGAGCTGGTGAAGCTCTTGATCCCAACAGGATTCCTTTGGTTTTTATGCCATTGGTGATTTGAAATTACCTTTGGTTTATGGAATTCATGATATTTCTTTAGTCTTACCTGCCTGTTGAAGGGAAATATTTTGTAATAGTATGCTGAGCATATTGCTTGACGTTCATACAAGAGAGTATATGCGTTTGTTATCATGTTTTGATGTTGTCTTTTTTTCTTTTTCCTTTTTTTTCTTAGAAGGTGTTTTGGTTTTCCTCTAATCATACGATGCACAGGCTGATGAAATCAATTTTGTTACTAAAAGCGCATGTTTTCTACGTCATTGGGTATTAGAATTTTGAAATACTTTTTGGTATCGTGTTTTCCGCTGTTTTTAGCCTGGAGATGGAGATAAACCAATGAAAGCTTCACTTGGTTCAGTTGAATACATTGCATCACTCTTTAACACTGAGGTTGAATCCAAGAAAATCAAGGAGGCTGTAAGCAGTTCCTCTTATGGAGGCGATTTGGTGCGGGCGGCACTCTCTGTCAACAATAAAAAGGTTTCCTTGTCTGACCTCTTTCCTAATTTGTAATATATAAACAGCATACAATAGCTTCACCTGTTATCTCGTTGCATTTGAGGCATTTACAGGTAACCCTTTTCCATTTTGAAGATAAGCCTCGTACTGGGGCAGTGGATGTGATCCGGGTATTGCATGATCAAGCAAAGCTCCGCGTACTAATGTTAACCGGTGACCATGAGGCGAGTGCATGGAGAGTTGCAAATGCTGTGGGTATAAGTGAGGTTTACTGTGGCTTAAAGCCGGAGGATAAGCTGTACCACGTGACTAATATATCTAGGAACACAGGTTCGTATCTCTTGCTCATGATGAGCATGGGCTTTCCTTCAACAAGCTATGATCTTTAAAGTGCATTTACTTATTTTTCTTTTAAAGAATGGTATAAATGATGCTTTTGATATCAACAGTCGTTTTACTCCATATATATGTATGTATAGGAGGTGGCTTGATAATGGTAGGTGATGGTATAAATGATGCCCCAGCACTGGCTGCTGCAAATGTCGGCATTGTGCTAGCTGATCGTGCTAGTGCAACCGCTTATATCCGTTGCAGATGTCCTATTACTGCAGGACACTATTTCAGGTGTTCCTTTTGTGTAGCCAAGTCTCGACAAACCACCTCGCTGGTACTTTTTCTTATTCGGGTACCACTTATGTTTTCATTTATTGCATCTCTTAGTCTTACAAATCATAACACCAGGCCTGTCCCTGGGCATAGGCCGCCTACAAGGCCATGGCCTAGGGCCCTCGGAAAATGATCAAATTTAAGGGCTCGGTTTTTCCTTTGGTCCAATAAGTTTATTAGTTTAAACATATCACATATCTTTAAAAATCCTTTTGTTTCATTCGAAAGGTCATGTTTTGATTGTTTAGCCTAGAGCCTGTAAAAGCACGGAACGACCCTGCATAACATGCTCCCTTTTGTTTCATTACTTTACTTGCATGTCTTAAGCAATCATAACATGCAGCTCGTTTGTTCAGGTAAAGCAAAATGTGGCACTTGCATTGTCTAGCATCATGTTGGCATCTCTTACATCAGTTTTGGGGTTTGTCCCGCTCTGGCTAACGGTATGTGTATTTACTTTTAGATGGTATCTGCTTCTATCACATCCATCCATTTGTTACAATCGTTGCTAACAAAAACTGTGTTTTTTTTTTTCCATCTTTCTCACGTGTATGATCGAAAACATGTGTATAGGTGCTTCTGCACGAAGGTGGCACTCTTTTGGTTTGTCTGAATTCCATCAGGGCTCTGAATCCTCCGACGTGGTCATGGAGAGACGATATGCAGCAATCGATCAACAAACTCACTTCTTTATATTTGTTTCTTACGAGTCGAATCACAAACACCAGAAATGCATTGCAGCAGATCACACCATTATGATACGAGGAGAAGATGAAGACCGGGTCTATTCTTTTGACTTGTGAATAATATGAGTTCAACATATATATATATATATATATATATATATATATATATATATATATATATATATATATATATATATATATATTCCCACACTTGTAACTTGCTGTCCTAGAAATGTGATTTTTGAACTCAATCGTTTCAGCTAAAAAGATGACTCTTTTTTTTGTTAACAATAATCGTACAGGAATGAGGGAGAATGTAAATGTGTCATTCTTTTTCTGTATCACCATCTTCTCATGTCTTCGTGTGTATGAAGTAAGGGTTTAAAAAAATTGAGTTGTTCATGATTTGTTTGTGTTATGACGGAGGTCGGACTGCATCTCGCCACTTGGGAGATCGGTCTCGCTCGCTTCTCAGTCCACCACAGGTCGGTCAGGGCGTAACGGAGCTGGGTCAACGCAGTTCGGGTCATAATGGCCTCGGGGGCTCGACGCATGTCGGCCAGAGCTACCCCCTGTAAACAACCCACGTGCGTAACATAAAAGATAACTATGAAAAGAATCTTCAGCCATAAAGGCTCTGATTTGATTTTTCAAACACCGGGATTATATCCTAGCATCAAGGAGATAAACGCAGACAAATCCAATTCTTAGAGAACATGAAATAGAGTCCACAATAGACACGGCACATGCATGCCTAGGGCAAAATCCCCTCTATATAAATGATTTAATAACTACGAAGAGACTTTCGATTCTCGAACACCATACGACACGAAAGCAACTTGGTATTACACAATCAGCGCTCGATCTAAAAACACAAAACACCCATCGTTTCATACTTTTTCTCCGGTTCATAGTCTTGAATTGTTGTCACTAGGAGAATATAGTCCAGATAATTATATAGATGAGATCCAGCATCGTCAATTGGCGTTAGAAGGAGGGCCAATCTACTGACAATTTAATTCAAGGTTTATCATCATCATGCTGCCAATGACATGCAAACAAACTGTCGTGGAAAACGCCCACGAGGGCCAAAACGGTGGCGGCGGAGAGACAACGGACCAACACCGGCAACCTTTCTCAATAAGAAGGAATTGCCTTAGATCCAACCCAACAAGTGTTGGTAGATCAGCAAGTGGCTATGGATGCGCCACTCGACAAGCCATCCTTCAGCAAACCACACAGGATGAAGACCAATAGGAGGATACGTAGGAGAATGTGACTCTTCCTGATCCTAAGAAAAGTAAAAGCAGGATGATCATTCGTCTGCTGCTAACCTGGGGAAAAAACAGCTTAACCCCCAAGCGTTGGATACGGCCAGGGCAGAGCTAGATGCAATATTAGGAAGGAGATCAGACGAGTTCTCGCTCGTATTTCCGTTTACAATGCAAATCGAGAATTTTCCCCGACCTGCAGGGTTTAAGGTTCCAAAGTATGAACCTTATGATGGATCCAAGGATCTGCAGGACCATCTCCACCAGTACATGACACATGAATTTACAATGTGCACCCTATTAGATGAAGTGTAAAGCCTTTCATACACTACTCACGGGCAGGGCTCGTGAGTGGTTCCGGAAGATACCGCCTAGATCGATCTTAGACTTCGGGACCCCTGTGAGAAAGTTCATGCACGCTTTCTTTACAGCAAAGCCGTTCCAGAGGAACACAGTTGATCTTCTGACCATCAAACAGAAGAAGGAAGAAACTGTACTGCAATATCTGAAGAGATTCAATGAAGAGTCCGCACAAGTTTAGGACGCGGATGAGCACATTTTGATAACGTCCTTCGTAGCAAGACTATGAGAAGGAAGGTTGTATGCCAAGTTTAACAACAAGCTCCCCAAGACTATGAAGGAGTGTGTTGAGGCCGCTTATAAGCACTGCCAGAGGAAGCTAATCGGTTGAAGAGAGAGTCTGAAAAAGGAGAGTCCAGAAAGGACAAAGTTGAGGAAAAGTCTGATAAAATGAGGAAGCCAGTCTGGGACCGCATGACGACCCCAATCACAGATCGACTGAGGAAGAAAGGAGATTTGCAGGAGAGGGACTTCATCAATCTTAATAGATCATGTGAGCAGTTTCTCGTGATAGTGGAAGGGAGGGGCTTGGCCCGAGTTCCATGACCGATGAGAGGACCTCAGGGGAAGAGGGAACAGAGCAAAATCTATGCCTACCACAAGGATGTTGGGCATGACTCAGAGGGCTGTAGGGAGTTGAAAAGGGACATTGATGCAGCAATTATGGAAGGAAAGCTGGATAAGGTCATCGACCGATAACTCCGAGCCATGAGGTCGCAGAGAGTTCAAGCATCAAAACTACAACCAAGACAGGGGCAGGCAGGACGAGCCCCAGCGAGGAAGAGACCGATCTCTGGATCATGATCGGCAGTTAAACAACCGCCCTATCAATACCATTGTGGGTGGCCCTGATAACGTATTTGGGGAAATGAGTAGGCAGGACCATCGACCTGTAGGTTCTTCTACAGCTAACAGAAGTCAGAGGCTAGTAGGTGAGATAACCTATGGTCCAAGAGGGACCCCTTTCCTCTGGTTACAAACAATAACGACCTAGTTATAAAGGCCGTAGTGCATAAAAATCTGGTCAAAAGGATTTGTGTGGACACGGGAAGTGTTGTCAACGTCTTCTACTACTCTGTATTTCAATCCATGAAGCTGAATGACTCAGAGCTAATACATGTTTCAACACCCATTGCTCGGGTTCGCAGGACCTGGGGTTCATCCCACGGGATGATAAGGCTCGCCACAACGTTTGGGAAAGAACCAAAAGGTAGGACCCTTTTGATCAGTTATGTGGTGGTCAAGGCCCCATCTGCATACAACATTATCATGGGCAGGCCAGCCCTGATCAACCTCCGAGCTATAATCTCACCAGCTCATATCAACCTGAAGTTCCCCACCGCAGAAGGTTTGGTAGAAATCAAAGGGGTTATGGAAGCAGCCAGGAGCTGCTACGCAGCTACAATCAAAGGAAAATGAGTGGTTCCGACCTGAGGTTCTAGGAAAAAGAGGCAAATCTCGATAAAAAGCTAGGTCACGCAGGCATGGACATGTTTTGGATGCCTATAATTTGTTTTAGTTTTATATTCTATTTCACCAATTTCAATACAGTTCTTTTAATTCGCATATGCTACAATAAAGTTGCACACAGTGAGTGCATAGTTTATGTCACTTCAATTATATTTTGATTTCCGTTTTACGCAATGTGAATGGCTTGAATTAATTTTGCAGGACAAACATACACACTTGAAGTTTTCCAAAGACAAACTCGCTAAGTCAGCGGGACAAACGAACTGAGCTCCGCAGGTCGGACTCAGTCAAATTCACAACGTCTGCAGGACAGACACAAAATGATCTCCACGAGACGGACTTAATAAAGTTTAGAAAAGTCAAACTCGCTAAGTCTGCAAGACAGACGAACTGAGCTCCATAGGATGGACTCAGCCAAATTCATGTCAGCAAGACAGACGAACTGAGCTCCGCAGGACGGACTCAGCCAAATTCATGTCTGCAGGATAGACGAACTGAGCTTTACAGGTCGGACTCATCCAAATTCATAAGTCTGCAAGACAAACGAACTGAGCTCCGCAGGACGGACTCAGCCAAATTCATGTCTGCAGGATAGACGAACTGAGCTTTACAGGTCGGACTCATCCAAATTCATAAGTCTGCAAGACAAACGAACTGGGCTTCGCAGGTCGAGCTCAGCCAAGTTTGCAAAGGAAAAACTAATCAACTCTGCAGGACAGACTCTAATTGAACTTTAGGCATCCCTTTCCTCGTCACTGAAAGCCACGTAAGGATTGGGTCCGGCATCGGCTAACCAAGCAGCAGTAATTAGCTCGAATGAGAATTCCTTGGCATTCAGAGTAATACCCAACTCTCAGATACTTCCTATAATGTCATCACTAACACTGGTTGGACGGACATCCTTGGGAAGTTCTTCTGACTTCCATAAACCCAACTTAGGGCATCTTTTGTGACGGATAAAGAAAAACCTCTCCTTCCACTGTTTGTGAAAGGATTTCCCCTTAGAAAGAATTGGAATGTCCTTCCGAGAGTCTGCTTGGCGTGGAAAATGGTACCACCCGGGAGACTCCTTTACCTTCTTGTATTGATAGAAGGATCTAAACAAGTTCACAGAAAACTTAACTCCGAGCATCCGACACCATATTCCAAATCCTATTATTGTCCTAGCTCCGTTGGGGGCTATATGAGCGGTTCCAAGCCCATAATAACGCAGTACGGCCAAATAGGCCGGGCAGAGAGGAAACCTGAGTCTGGCTTCAATTTGTTCCGTATAAATGGTATAGTATCCCTCCGGTGGCCGGTGTGCAAAACTATGGGGAGCCGAAGGAAGTTGAGGGGCATACCTCGTCTTATCCACTCCGTATCTGTTACAGATGTTGGTTATCTCATTCTAAGAAAGGATGGAGTTTACGCCATCTCTACCTATAACTGCTCTAGGGGCCATTTGGGTTTTTGGGGTTACAACATAGACTCAAATAACCTGTCTATTGAGTCAATAGATTCGGACCCAAACAGAGTTAAGAATACAACAAGGAATGAAAAATGGCGTACTTGTAAAAAGTCGGAGATGAAACGAGAAGGATGAGCAATCAGATATGTGACCTCAATCTTCAAGTTTAATGGTAGAGATAATGGGGAATGGTTGATATGACGGGGGTTATAAACCCTAAGCATGATCTTGGAAACCGTCCCATTTCAAACAAGTGGGTGGCGACGCCTTGAATCTCGAGATAGTTATGACAGTGTCATAACGGAACTCTGCCAGCTGGCACGGTAAAATATCAAAAAGTCTACAAGTCTAGATGACCGAGCCGAGCTACATCCTTGGCAAGTCTGAAATGACCCCAAGAGTTTAGCTAGATCCGGGGCTTATGACGGAGGTCGGATCGCACTCGCAACATGTCATCCCCATATTGACCAAGCATTTAATAAAACCATAACCTCGAGGCCCGGAGCCCTACTTTAAGACTAAGTGCGATATAAACCTCGTGGGAGATCGCTCGATCGCCTACCCACCGCAGTTGGTCGTGGTGCAACGGAGCTGGATCAACGCAGTTTGGGTCATAATGGCCTCGGGGGCTTGACGCACGTCGGCCAGAGCTACCCCCGGTAAACAACCTACGTGCGTAACATAAAAGACAACTATAGAAAGAATCTTCAGCCTTAAAGGCTCTGATTTCATTTTTCAAACACCTGGATTATCTCCTAGAATCAAGGGGATAAACGCAAACAAATCCGATCCTTAGGGAACATGAAATAGAGTCCACAATGGACACGACACAGGCATGCCTTGGGCAAAAGCCCCTCTATATAAACGATCTCAAGAACTATGAATAGACTTGATTCATGAACAATTACAGGATATGTAGGCAACTTGGGATTACACAATCTCAGCCCATCTAAAAACACACAAACCACCCTTCGTTTCATACTTTTCTAGGGTTCATAGTCTTGAATTGTTGTCACCAGAGAATTCGGTCCAGATAATTATATAGACGAGATCCAAAGATCGCCATGTTACATCTTTCAACTTTTTTTCATGATCATGTTGGTCCCTTGAAAAGGCTTTGGTTAAGTTTTTAGGGGGTGAATAACGCTTAATTTTTTTGAGTTCAAACAGATCAACTCGATCTTATATTCTGCTGACTATAGGGTCTATTGAGTCTGATGCATCGAAAAATTAATTAAGTCTTTTTACTTGTTGTTGAAAGATGATGCTAAGTATTGGATACTGAGCAGTGAGATGTGTGTGAATTCACTAGAGTCTTTTGAGTTTGCAGTTACAAAAGTCCCTAAGTTGTTTGTCCTTGACCAATAACTATGGCTTCACAAACTGAATACTAAGAACATGTAGAATTGGTGCTCCTAAGTACTCCACTGGTCATTGAAGGGTAGGATTGCCTCTTCACCAGCTCCACCACAAAAACAACAGTTCTTGACACTTAGTGTGCTTATTTGTCTTCAGATTTCTTTGTGAAAAAGAAATGTTTGAATCATGAAAGTGATTCAGCTTCAGCAAGCTTTTGATCAGGATGGAAAGATCAGTAGCTTATAATCTTCAAGTGTGGATACTAGATGAAACTTGAATGCAATAACACTTGAAATTTTTTTGGATCAAAATATAAGCTCAGTTCAGCTGGGTGTATAGCTCTTGATTTCTTGTGAGTTCGTGTATAATTCTAGTTCCATGGGTCCTCTATTTATAGGTGAAAATCCTGTGTTTGAATTTGAATTTCAAATCTGACCGTTATTGGATTTTTTGATTATTCCTTGAAATTCCCTCTATTGTACTCTGTGACAAGATGTCGTTGTCCTTCCGATGCATGCATCACAACCCATTGTTTAATTCCAATTTGATTTAGCTCAAATCCTTACAACATTCTTTTAATCTTCACCATTGATCAACTGATTAATCCAATGCATGATATTAATCCTTATCCATTTAAATACTTATTGAAATGGATTAATCCGAATTATGTATACTCAGCTGATGTCTGGTTCATGTGCATGCTGAGGTATACTCGTGTCGTCGTTGATCGCGCAAAGCACTTACTAGCAATAGACTCAGTCTATCGTAGTAGTAAATCTTGGCGAGTCAAGGTCGACCACACAGAGACTCGTAAGAACGTCTAATTATCAAGATTGAGCTTGTCACGATTATGGTCTACGACCAACTACAATATAGACAGTAGTAAATTTGGTGCCTCAAACTAACAAGGTTACGCTAGTTCACCCGAAGCAAAACGATTTTCTAATGTATTAGTTCAATTATGAGCAATTAGTTATTCCCCCACACATGCAACAGTCCTCCCCATTGATGAATTTCTTCATTGTTCAGCTACGGGTACAACTTCTAACCCTATCTACTTCTACAATGGTAGTAGACAATCTATACACATGCTACCCTCCTTAATTGGTCCGTAATAGCCCATACCCATAAGAAACTAGAGCTGTCGATATTGAGCGCTAACTCATACCGCAAACCCGCCTAGACAGCTGTCGACATTGATCAGCACGTTCCTAGGGTCCATTCAAGATAATGTCCAAACATAGGACTTCACTATTCGTATTTCATGCTATCTTACGATGACATGCAAATAGTTGATCATGAGACTAACATGTAAATTAAATCTGTCGATCAATGTAGCTGGCGCCGATTATCATGAATTAGTAATTTACTAGGTATTCAGATTTCGAGATATAGACCGTCGCAGATCGAAGAACGCAACTACTATTTCATGATTTCTTCACCAACGAATCAGATCTATAACACATGGGGTAAAATAAACTAACTAATACATAATTATACTAAATAAGCAATTAAAACATACTAGTCGAATAGAACAACGATAGATCTACATCTTGGAAAAGACAGAAAATCATACCCTCGAAGATGAGCATAGATCTCCCTCGGATCTCTCCCTAGGCGGCGCCTCCGTCGTCTCTCCGACCAGAACTCATAAAATAATAAAATAAAGAACAAAGAACTTTTATTGCATAATTTGCCTTGAATAATTTGTGTACATTGAATTTCGAGGTAAGCCTCTTATTTATAGTTATCTAAACCGACTTAGAACCACCTAGTTCTACCTCATCCAAGAAAATGCGTTTGGAAGGATCTCGAATCTCGTAAACCGGCAAAGACCTCCCGTAAATCGGGGCATTTTTGTCCTTTTCTTTAGCCGACTTAACTTGGAAGGTTCGGAATACCCTAGACCCATTCCTTTCGCTCACCCACTCTAGATTCAGTATATGATGCTCAGCCCAATATTTCAGATCTGAAAATCATCAAATAATGCACTAAATAATATCGAAACAAGGAAAATAAACCTAAGTGCAGATTTCTCGACTCACTAACCCGACATATGCTATTCAACTCAAATGGTTCATATTAATAGGTTGAAACAACTATTTTTAGCTCATAATGGATAGAATGTTGATGCCGTAGGATAGACTATTTTAATCGTCATCAACTACCCCTACTAGCCTTTTGCTCGTCCGCGAGCATGGTATCAAGGTGGAATGTACCTCAAAGAACAATATCCATCAACTACCACATATTCAATCAAGATTTCCGGCAGAAACATACATTAAGCCACAATCCATAAGCCTCCCATTAATCACTACTTACCATGCATCAATGTGTCGGTGATGAATCGGTCGTGATAGTGCGTTTCGTGAAGAGAATCAAGTTGTATTAACCACACAATCTTAACTTACCTGCACATACACTCGCTCATCTTGCCTTTAGACTTGGTTACACAACATGGTACATTAATCTGTCCGGGCGGACTCGGGGACTAAGCATTGCTCTTAAGTCCTCGTTTGTTTATTTTTATGTGAGGGTCGTGCTCTTTACACGAGTTCGCTTCCTCACCGCTTTTATTGCATATAATTTTCTTTTTTTCTTTTTTTTCGGTAGATTTCCTCACTTTTTCTCTTTCTCTCACAAGTCCGTTTGTCCCGGTTACCTCTCGTCATCCAAGTTGCTTCCCTTGTCTTACAACAATTTGTTGAAGTATATAGACAGACAAATAATGATTCCCCGTTAAAACAACTCATCATCTAATCTTAAACACTTTTCACTCAGATTATGTGCTCAAATATTGATTGCAATGATAGAATAATAATTAATAAGTTACTGCTTCACGCAACATAACATATGCTCTTTCTTCCATACTAAATTGAATATGCTATAGTTCACTTCAAATTGAACTTGGGTTCCTTTTCTACCGATTTCTTAATCGGAAACGTGCAATAAGCAAACTAAAAACAATGTTGTTTTTTTTTTCAAAATTCTTCCCTTTTTTGAATATTCAGCTAAGACGCCTACCCCCCACTTATTATAGACATTGTCCCCAATGACTAATAATAATGAAAGAAAAAGTTACTTAGCTCTGGAATTGATCAAGCTGAGTCAAATCGAATGCTGGGGCAGAATCATTAGCTCCTAGGTCATTCATCTTCCAAGTTGTTACCTACGGTCCAAAATACTTCCAAAAACGGTGAGTAACATGCGAAGGGCAATAAGAAAATAAGGTGGCGGTAATTGTACATGCCAAAAGAATGCGCAAAAACAGTTTAAGCCACTTTATTCTATTATTGGCCTAAGCATGATGCGAAAAATTTTACGAGGTTATCACATGAGAATCATGAAGGAAAAAACCACATATATCTCTAGTCAGGTGACTGAAGATATATGTGATGAAAAAAACCTTGCGATTGTCATGTTACTTTATTGACTCAGAATAAAATAAACAAAAGCAATAATAAGGGTTTTAGAAATAGTTCTGAGTTTATAGTCGTCAGCTCAACTATACTAATATGGCTCCTTCATTCATATTCTGGCTCTGTCAACGTAAAGACTTCCAACTCAGGGTTATACTTGTGCTCTTGGTAATGCTTCAGCCTGTGGCCGTTAACTGTGAAAGTCTGCCCAGAATATTCATGTCTAACTTCACATGCACCTGAATTGAAGACTTTCGTGACTACATGTGGTCCATACCATCTAGACTTCAACTTACTAGGAAAAAGACGAAGACGCGAATTGTACACCAGCACTTTATCCCAAACTCAGAATGTGTGGTTCAGAATCTTCTTTTCGTGCAAGCGCTTCGTTCTCTCCCTGTAAATCCTTGCCTTCTGATACGCTTTGAAGTCTAAACTCCTCCAATCTATTTAATTCTAGCATCCTCTTTTCACCGCTAAATTCTCATCCATGTTTAGAAACTTTGTAGCCACACGCCGGTGCTCGAGTTCTACCGGCAATTGACATGCTTTTCCAAAAACTATCATATATCATGACATCCCAATCGTGGTCCTATAAGTCGCTCAGCACGCCCAAAGAGCGCCATCTAATTTCAAAGACCAATCTTTCCTCGTAGGATTCACAGCCTTCTCTAAGATCCTCTTAATCTCTATTCGTGACTTCTACTTGTCCACTGTCTGGGGTGATATGTCGCTTTGCAATCTTATGCCTAAACCCATATCTCAAAGATCAACTTTTCAAACAACCTATTACGTAAATTACTCCCCCTGTCACTAATTATGGCTCTGGGCACTCCAAACCTCGTCAAAATGTTTTTCTTAAGAAACCTGAGGACAACCCTGGCATCGTTAGTAGGTGAGGAACTGCCTCCACCCATTTGGAAATATAATCAACTGCTACCAGGATGTAACGATTTGATTCCAAAGATGTGAAAGGCCCAACAAAATCAATTCCCCAGACATCGAATAACTCCACTTCTAAGATACTCTGCAGTGGCATCTCATTCCGGTTAGAAATATTGTTGGTCCCTTGAAAAGGCTAACACATGTTTAGAGGGGGGGGGGGGTGAATAAACTTGTGACCAAAAATCTAACTTAAAACAGAATCTTAAACCAGATTTAGTTCACTTTAAACTTGTGCGGAGTTAAGCTAACTTAGCTGAGTATAAGTCAAAACTGACTTATCATTAGCTGAGTTAACCGGCAGCGGATTAAGTTAAGCCTTTGTAAAATATGAGTTATCAGTTAATATGCTGACTCAGTTTCTAGTGTTTGCTGAGTATGTGAACTGGATGGATATAGCTACAATGTAGTAAATAAACGCGTAAGGTAAATAGACAAGAATTATAGAGGTTCCAGGTGGTGTAATCCTATCAGCCCTCTCTTGTCCTGTGATGCGGAGGCCAAATCCACTATGATCTTGAGGTTTACTGTTACAAGACACAAAGTAAATTCTAGACACTTGATTGTCCTTCACCAATCCCTAGCTTCACAATCTTCCAGCTTCAGTCTTCAACATGTAGAATTTCTGTTTGAACTAAGCTTGCTACACTGGTCCTTAGAGGGTTGAATTGCCTCTTCACCAGCTCATCACAAACACAGTCTTCCTGACTGCAGCTCAACTGTCCTTCACACCTTCTTGGTGTTTCACAGTCTAACCCTTTGATGAAATCAAAGTTGAGATTTGAATCAATAACTATGATTCAATTTATGATTTGAGCTTTCTCTTCTAGATATATAAGTTATGCACAACTCTGTTTTCTTCAAGTGATTTAGCTTGATCTTTCTTTGAATGCTTATGAACACTTGAAGATATTACTTGATCTTGCAACTAAGTGCTTAGCAGGAATTCTCTTGATTTGCTTTTTCCCCTTAGTATGAACTTTTTTGATTAGATTAATTCTTAGAATTCCGCACTACTACTAGTGGTATAAGTAGTCTATTTATAGGGGTTTCTCTAACGGTTAGATCATTTGAATTTGAATCCTTATAGCCGTTAGTGGTCCTACTTCTCTTCTGTGTGTCAGTGTCCTTCCTGACTTCTGCATATCCAATAAGATTTCTTATCTTGTAACGGTCTGATTTGTCTCCAGTTTATCTTAACTTCAGTTGAAAATTTATTTAAACACGACGTAGTCAGTTTCCAGTTTTTAAGAGCGTTAACTGAGTTTTTACTCTTCTTCAAAATCTCAGAACTCTATACTTCATCTGATTATAATTGACTAAATCAGAGTACACCATTCAATCGATCATCTAAGATATCATTGTCCTTATGATTCTTAGGTCTTGATACAAGATCCATAAAGTTAGTTCAGGTTATCACAATCTTACTTGAAGTCTAACTTACATAGCCTCGACTTTAGTCTTCATAATCGAGTTTGAAACCTCGATCCTTGATCTTCAATAATCGAGTCGGGTTCCTCAGTTCTTTAACTTTTAGATTAATCAACTGAAGTCTGTGTGTCCTCAAATAACTTACCTTCCTCGTTTACGTTGGTGTGCTCTTATGTCGGTTTACGGTATCTCTTTAGATCTCGCTTTCTTGATTAATTACTCAATTTCCCGATTCGAACCTAGAACTATTACAAAGTTGCTTGTCCGATTAACTTATACAAATATCCGACTTATTAAATCCTATACATTGATTTCTAGACATCTTTTGCTTTGCACTATAACAATGACTAGTTATGACACTTCATCAATGGGTTCTAAAAACAATAACTGAATTAGTGATGAATCATCATAAAAACATAAATTTTATTTCGAACAATTTCCCCTTTTTGATGATGTCAATACCCTCCTTAAAAGCAATGCAAATCTTCAGCACTGGTTCGAGGTTTCTTTGATCTTCTTCTCTTCTTCTTAGGTTCGATTGCAGAACCTTCTGCTTTCCTCTTTCCAGGTTTTTCTTCTTTGATTGCAATTTTCCCGTCAACAATTGCAGTTTCCTTCTTCTTTGTAATATTAAAGTGGTCAAGAATTCTTTGAACTAAAATGGCAAGAGTCTTCTTATGATAAAATCTGCCTTTCTTCACATCGGTTTTCTTCTTGGGTACATCAAAAGATTGTGCCATTAATTGATCCAGAATGTACCTTTGCCAGTTGAAATTTTCTTTGAACCAAATGAGGTACAGTAGATCTAGTTTGGTGCCAGACAAATTGCTAAAGTTTCCTGCGTTTCCAATCACGCAATTTGCCAACATCTTGGTAAGAAAGTTGAATTCATGTTTGAGTAGACTAGTGCTTCCAGTCTGCTAGACTGGTGAATCTGAATTTAGTGCAATAACTTTCCATAACTTCTCTTTCTGCTCTTTGCTTAATTTGACAGATGCTGAACTTCTCCATTTGTCAAATCCAAAGATATCTGCCAATAGATCTTCAGTAACTTGAATTTCCTTTCCATTAACAGTGGTTGTGAGGGTGTGAACATATTCTCATTCTATGGACGTTTTTCCAAATTCATAAAAATCTCCAATGCTATCTAGACACACGCTTTCCAGATTAATGTTAAACACTTGTTCCAAACCCTTGATTTCTCAAATTTTTGCTGCAATTTCCTTGGCGAGGGTCTGATCAATGTATTTAGCTATGAATTGATCAAGTGATATGATCATTCCAGGTTCAACTCAGGTGAAGGCCATTATATTTGAAGATTGAGATGGATTTGAGATGCTTGAGATTTAGAAAGATATTCAAAGTATGATTATATAAAAACTGAGTGTAAAGAATTAATGCGAAAAATATGATGGTATTTATAAGTGATAGAAGTAGTGGTTGAAGGATCCGTGTGGGATTCAAAATGTCTTATCACAAATCGTTGAGATTGCGAAATGGATGATGAGTGGAAAAGATAGACGGTTGAGATTAAAGTAAGTCACATATGTTCTATCATCGGTAGCCTGTATCAGTAAATACGGTAGGTGCAGTGTATCTCTAGCTGTAAACATCCAGTTTTGTCCTTATCCAGAACTTGTAGTAAATTCAAAAATTCAGTTGAGAGTGCAATTTTTTTTTTTTTTTGCAACTTCTCAGTTTTCAGCTTTTGATCTTCTCCTGCAAAACAAGTTAAGAGGTTTTTGGTACCTATATCTGTTTGGGTCCTCTTTGATTAGTTTTTGTATTCTTGTAAATCTTATTGATTTTATGGCTATACCTATCTCGATTTTTCAGCTGAGTAGGGTCAGTTTTCACAAAACTTTGATGTTTTGATCTAACAGTCTTTTATTCATTTGTTTTGTGAAACTGATATAATCTTTTAAAGATTATAGGTGCATTCCAGTCTTCATCAGTAGGAAAAAGTCTTCCTTTTCCCCTGAATCTACTATTCCATGAATGATGATCATTCTTAGATGAATGTGACTTGAATGTTCTTTTGACTGATCTCTGATCAGTTGTGCCTTTTTCAGTCCTCTGATACTTTCTGTAAAATCTTTCAATTTGCTGTCTGTCACTAACTGATTTTACAGTTTTGTCAGTTTTAGTTCGAGGTTGTGCTGAGTAATTATCAGTTCTAATAGTATTGTCAGTTTTATGAGTTTTTGACATTTGTGCAGTTACAAACTTAGGTGCAACTGTACTAGGTCTGATCTTAGAATTTTGCTGACTATCAAACCCTAAACCGGTTCTATCTCCAAATGGTTTTCCAGTGTTTGAACTAAACGTTAGAATTGGATCAACTGATGATTTCATTACGTTTATTACTTCGTTAGTTCATCATTGAGCAAGTTTCCTTAGTTCCATTATTAGCCATGATAAGATTGATCTCGGCATTCAATCTTAGAACTTGAATTTTCAATAAATCTTTTCCTTTTGACATTCTCATAATTCTTTTGAATTACCTCTAATTCCTTTATGAGTATGTCCAAGGTTTCATTGAAATATTCATTTCTATGATTGTTCATGGCGGTGTGAGTGTTGAAAGTGGAAGTACTTGCCTCATGATGTTTGTCTGGGAGATTCTTAATTTTATCCATTCCATCTTCTAACAACTGCTTTCCTTTATCCAATCCGGCTTGTTGCTTGCTAGATCAGTTCAAAAAAGTATAATTTCTTCATCACTTTCACCATGATCATTTCCTCCAAAGCTTATGGGTAGATTTCCAGCATTATCTTCATTGCTTGTAATGAGTGAATCTTTAATGAATGTTTCAATCAGCTTTTCTTGAGTATCAGCCACCATAGCCTGCAATTTACTTTGGTATTTATCAAAACTTAAAAATGAATAGTTGTTGTTGTGTATCCATGATGCAGTTTTTGAAAAACTTTAAGCAGACAATTGATTATGAGAATCAGTTATTGGTATGAGAAACAACTGATGTCCAGTTACTTCAAACTGACAAAACTCAATCTGAAATAACGGTTACCCAGATACTTCGAGCAAACAAACTAATATAGAGATTTAGCTATGGATCTCTTCGGAACAGAAGCACCGCTCCGATACCAATTGTTGGTCCATTGGAAAGGCTAACACAAGTTTAGAGTGGGGGTGAATAAACTTGTGACCAAAAATCTAACTATAACGGAATCTTAAACTAGATTTAGTTCACTTTAAACTTGTGCGGAGTTAAGCTAACTTAGCTGAGTATACGTCAAAACTGACTTATCATTAGCTGAGTTAACCGGCAGCGGATTAAGTTAAGCCTTTGTAAAATATGAGTTATCAGTTAATATGCTGACTCAGTTTCTGGTGTTTGCTGAGTATGTGAACTGGATGAATATAGCTACAATGCAGTAAATAAATGTGTAAGGTAAATAGACAAGAAATTATAAAGGTTCCAGGTGGTGTAATCCTGTCAGTCCTCTCTTTTCCTGTGATGCGGAGGCCAAATCCACTATGTTCTTGAGGTTTACAGTTACAAGACACAAAGTAAATTCTAGACACTTGATTGTCCTTCACTAATCCCTAGCTTCACAATCTTCCAGCTTCAGTCTTCAACAGGTAGAATTGCTGTTTAAACTAAGCTTGCAACACTGGTCCTTAGAGGGTTGAATTGCCTCTTCACCAGCTCATCACAAACACAGACTTCCTGACTGCAGCTCAACTGTCCTTCACACCTTCTTGGTGTTTCACAGTCTAACCCTTTGATGAAATCAAAGTTGAGACTTGAATCAATAACTATGATTCAATTTGTGATTTGAGCTTTCTCTTCTAGATATATAAGTTATGCACAGCTCTGTTTTCTTCAAATGATTTAGCTTGATCTTTCTTTGAATGCTTATGAACACTTGAAGATATTACTTGATCTTGCATCTAAGTGCTTAGCAGGAATTCTCTCTATTTGCTTTTCCCTCTTAGTATGAACTTTCTTGATTAGATTAATTCTTAGAATTCCGCACTACTTCTAGTGGTAGAAGTAGTCTATTTATAGGGGTTTCTCTAACGGTTAGATCATTTGAATTTGAATCCTTATAGCCGTTAGTGGTCCTGCTTCTTTTCTGTATGTTTGTGTCCTTCCTGACATTTCTGCGTATCCAATAAGATTGCTTATCTTATAACGGTCTGATTTGTCTCCAGTTTATCTTAACTTCAGTTAAAAACTGATTTAAAGACGACGTAGTTAAACAGTCAGTTTCCAGTTTTTAAGAGCGTTAACTGAGTTTTTACTCTTCTTCAAAATCTCAGTACTCTATACTTCATCTGATTATAATTGACTAAATCACAGTACACCATTCAATCGATCATCTAAGATATCATTGTCCTTATGATTCTTAGGTCTTGATACAAGATCCATAAAGTTAGTTCAGGTTATCACAATCTTACTTGAAGTCTAACTTTACAGTCTCGACTTTAGTCTTCATAACTGAGTTTGAAACCTCAGTCCTTCAGTCTTCAATAACTGAGTCTGGGTCCCTCAGTTCTTCTAACTTCTAGATAAATCGACTGAGTCTGTGTCCCTCAGTGAACTTACCTTCTTCAGTTTCTGTTGGTGTGCTCTTATGTCAGTTTACCAGTATCTCTTTAGGATCTCAATTTCTTCAGTTAATTACTCAATTTCTAAGTTCTGAACCTAGAACTATTACAGTGCTTTTCCGATTAACTTATACAAATATCATACTCTATTAAATCCTATACATTGATTTCTAGACATCTTTTTGCTTTGCACTATAACAGCTAATTATAACACTTCATCAATGGGTTCTGAAAACAATAACTGAATAAGTGATGAATCATCATCAAAACATAAATTTTATTTCCAACAAATATTACCGGTCATTTGACAGGAATGACAGGCTCGTGTAAACTCGTAAGCAGATTTATGAATTGTAGGCCAATAAAATCCACACTGTAGTACCTTTGCTGCTGTCTTATCTGGCCCATAATGACCTCCAGCTTCTCTAGCATGACACATATGCAAAATACTTTGAATCTCATCATCATGGACGCATCTCCTAAGAATGGCATCAGGGCACAACTTGTATAGGTAGGGATCGTCCCAATGATAATGCTTCAGATATGTGAAAAACTTCTTCTTATCTGCATTATTGAATTCTGGTGGTAGGTATCTTCCTGCTAGATAATTGAGAATGTTAGCAAACCAACGATATACTTTGCCCACTCTTGATGTATGTTGTCGGGACTGAGATTCAACCTAAGCTACCACTGAGATGGCAAAATGTTGTTCATCAGGAAAGCTCTCCCTGATCTCAGTCGGTTGCTCTTCTTCCAGCAAAGTTAATCTTGACAAGTGATCAGCCACTTGGTTCTCAGATCCTTTTTTTTATCTTTAATCTCAACATCAAACTCTTGTAAGAGTAGAATCCATCTCAACAATCTCGGCTTGGAGTCTTGCTTGGTGAAAAGGTATTTCAAAGCTGCGTGGTCAGTGAACACAGTGACTTTCGATCCTATCAGATAAGGTCGAAACTTGTCAAATGCAAAGATGACAGCTAAGAGTTCCTTCTCTGTTGTCTCATAATTCCTCTAGGCACTGTTAAGGGTACGACTGGCATAAAGATTTTATCCTCTCTTTGTCCAGTGGGTGCTCTCAACGCTGCCGTGTCGCTTGCATCACACATAAGATCAAAAGGTTTGTTCCATCTGGGCTACAGAGTGAGACGGTTATAAGCATTTGCTTTAATGTGTTGAAATCTTTCTTGCACTCTTCTTCAAATACGAAAGGTACATCATTTGCCAAACAATTCGGTCAAAGGTCTAGAGACTTTAGAGAAATCTTTGATAAACCTCCTATAGAATCCCACGTGGCCAAGAAAGGCTCACAACGTCTTTAAGTTCGTTGGAGGTTGCCCTATCAACTTCCATTCCTTTATTCGAAATCCTATGACCCAACACTATTCCTTTTGTAACCATGAAATAGCATTTTTCCCAGTTAAGTACAAGGTTGGTCTCTTCACATCTCTTTAGCACTTTATTGAAGTTGTCCAAGCTTTTATCAAAGCTATCTCCAAATACAGAGAAATCATCCATGAAAATCTCTAGAAAATCCTCCACCATGTCCGCAAATAGTGACACCATGCACCTTTGGAATGTTGCTGGTGCATTACATAACCTAAAAGGCATGCGATTGTACGCAAAAGTACCATAAGGACATGTGAAAGTGGTTTTTTCTCGGTCCTCACGTGCAATATGGATCTGATAATAACCAGATATCCATCTAAGAAACAATAAAACCCATGACCGCTTAATCTTTCTAACATCTGATCAATGAATGGTGGGGAAAATGATCTTTACGAATTGCATCATTCAGTTTCCTAAAGTCTATGCAAACTCGATGTCCAGTAATTAGTCTCACAGGGATTAATTCATCACACTCATTAGGTTGTACAGTGAATCCTTCTTTCTTGGGTACCACATGAATCAGGCTTACCCATTCACTATCTGCGATTGGGAAAATGATTCTCATCTCCAACATCTTTATGATCTCTTTCTTAACACATCATTTATTTGTGGCATCAACCTCCTTTGAGGTTGATCTACCGCTTTCTTTTCAGGGTCCACAGAGATCTTATGCACTCACACCGATGGGCTTATTCTTATAATATCTGCAATCATCCATCCAAACGCTCCCTTGTGCTCTCTCAGTACTCTTAAAAGTTTCTCCTCCTCTAAAGGTGATAATGACGATGAAATTATAAGGGGGAGAGTATCATCTTGTAAGTACACGTACTTCAGGTGAGAAGGCAAAGGTTTTAACGTTAAGTTCCTTGGTGGCTCCTCTAATGATGATCTTAATAGCTTATCAGTCAATTGTAAGTCAAAGAACTTGTGCCACAAAGGTGTATGAATGGTTCCTCCTAAATCCACAGAAGATATAGGTTCTACTTCTCATACTTGACCTTCGCTACACCCAGTCAGTTTCCTCATAACTTTCTTCATCCTTCAGGAGCAAAGTCTCTGCTACTTCAGGGTCTAGTGCCACTTGCTGATATAATTCCAAAACAAGTTCATCTATGGCATCTAGCATGTAGCATGCTTCTCCTTCATCTTGAGCATATCTCATTGAATTCATCACATTGAACACTACTTTGTCCTCATTCACTCGTAATCACTCACCCTTTTGAACATCTATCAAGGTCTTACTCGTAGCTAGGAAAGGTCTTCCTAAGATTAATGGAACACCGTGGTTAGCTTCCATGTCTAGTACCACAAAGTCCATAGGGAATACAAACTTATCAACTTTCACCAAAACATCCTCCACCACTCCACAAGGTTGCTTCATAGACCTATACGCTAGTTGAAGGGTTATAGATGTTTCATTCAACTCTTTCATGCCTAACTTATGAAAGATGGAGAGTGGCATCAAATTGACACTGGTTCCAAGATCACATAATGCTTTATTTAGGCATACTCCTCCAATTGTGCATGGTAAGAGGAAGCTCCCAGGATCTTTACACTTGGGAGGCAGTTTGCGTTGCAAAATTGCCGAGCATTCCTCGTTAAGGCATATAGTCTTCATGTCTAATAATTTCCTTTTGGTAGAGATTGCTTCTTTCAAGAACTTTGCATACTCTGGCATTCCGGCCAGAGCTTCTACCAAAGGTTTATTCACTTGCAACTTCTTAAACATCCCTATAAACTTTTTATAACGAGCATCATCATTATTCGACTTATATTTCCTAGAAGGATAGGGTAAAGTAGTAGGATTAATAGTTATAGTTCATGAAGACTTACATGCTGACTGTTGCTGCTCTGCCTGCTTGTCTGTTGAATTTTCAGACTCCCGATTTACCGGAGTAGTGTCCTGGGTTACCGGACCCTTTTTTTCTCCAGAATCTGCTGCGTTCTGCTGCTGACTGCTTTCTGATTCTTCCTGGGCAGTTGGCATAACTAGTCCATGCAGTTCCTTTCCACTTCTAGTCATGATTGCATTCACGTCCTTTGGATTCTTCTCCAGACATTTGGAAATCCTCCCGGAGGACGGATGACACTTGTTCTACAATCTACCCCACTCGGTGCGCATGATTACGCACTAAGGCTTCTTGATTGGTCAAGAATGTATCATTCTTCCGAAAATATATGGTGAAGTTTGTATTCACTCGGTCATGGATTTCGTAAGTTGATTGACCGCATCGGTCTGATTGAGCTCATTTTATCCATTGTTGCTTCCCATCCACCGGGCTTGTTGAATTGAGGCATGAATCATCCAGCTTTGTCTCGGTCTCTCCATCGCTTGATCACTTTGTCGAAAAACCCCCAATAGGGTCACTCAGCCCAAAACCAAGGTGGTCATGAGAACCTGGGCGATATCCGCCCTTATAAGGATTTCCTTGCCTCCCTATATAGTTCACGTCCTCAGTGTTGGTTGCTTTTATATCTTGTACCTTCTCGACCTTGGCAATGTGATCTTGCATGCCATCTATCTTCTCATTCATCGCTATTAGCTGATATAAGAACTTTTAAGAAGTATCTTCTCCAAATACGCCTTCAGCTACTTTGGCCATTTCAGTTTGATGCGTTCCCCATTGACTTGTCAGTGCTATGTGCTCCAAATTTTCTTCGGCTTCTTCAGGTGATAGCAACGCAAAACATCCACTGCTTGATGCATCAACTCTCATTTGTTCACTTGGCCACAATCCGTGATAGAAACTAGGCATTCGTATGGGAAAAGTGATATCAAGGTGAAGGCATCTCCTCTGTGCTTCCTTAAATCTTTCCCAAGCTTCTTCAAAGGTTTCAGTGGGCTTCTGCTTGAAATTATAATGTCTTGTCTCATCTCAGTAGTGACATCCAGGTGGGCGTGACTTGTTCATAAATCCCAAGCAGATCGGTCCAAGTTTGGACCGATCCTGGTCCTAGAGACAATAACCATATCTTCGGTTTGGCCTTCAAAGTGAATGGAAATAACTTCAGCTTGATGTTATCTTCAGGCACTCCTGCTGGGTTGACCGTGCTGACTATCTCCAGAAAATAAGTGATGTGTGCATTAGGATCTTCGTTCGGTACTCCATGAAAGGTACTGTAATTAGTCACCATCTGAATCACATTTGGTTTCAGATGAAATACTTCAGCCGCATTCTCTGGCTGATCAATTGCTGGCACGAATTGCTCGATCTTCGGTATTGAATAACTCTGTAGAGTTCTCATATCTGCTTGTACCGCGACTCGTGCTCCATTTTGTCCATTTTGTCCGTTCTATGCCATGTCAATTTTTGTATCGTCCAAAGGTGGAATCTCTTCTTCCCTTTCAATGTGATCTCCTTCGTGGGAGATCACGTCGTCCGCCAACCTAACAAATTTCTCTCGAGCTTCCTTTCTCTTTTGCCAAGCAAACTTTTCAATCTCAGGTATGAATCTCTCGAGTTTGGCTGCTGAACTTCGTGTAGCGTACTACAAGACACAAAAATAAAATAAAAAGGTTAGTGACTTGCCTCACCGGCTGCTACACACGCCTGGCAGACTCAAAAATACAGACACTGACTACTGACCAGACGCTGAAGTAATAGAAACAATTCTACCAAAATTTAGACCCTCGGTAAACCGGAAGCTATTTTTTTTTCTAGATTTCAACAGAACTGACTCTGAATGACTCTAGTATTAACAGACTATAAAACAGACTCAAATATATATAGTAAACTCAATCTTAAATAAAAAGTATTCTTGACATGAGTCCCTGGCAACGGCTTTTAAAATCTTGATCGTGTGCAAAGCACTTACTAGCAATAGGACTAGGTCTATCGTAGTAGAGTACTGGCGAGTCAAGGTCGATCACACAGAGACTCGTAAGAACGTTTAATTATCAAGATTGAGCTTGTCACAATTATGGTCTACGACCTACTACAATATAGACAGTAGTAAATTTGGTGCCTCAAACTAACAAGGTTACGCTAGTTCACACGAAGCAAAATGAGTTTCTAATGTATTAGTTCAATTATGAGCAATTAGTTATTCCCGCCCACACATGCAACAGTCCTCCCCATTGATGAATTTATTCATTGTTCAGCTACGGGTACAACTTCTAACCCTATCTCCTCCGACACTGGTAGTAGACAATCTATATGCAAGCTACCCTTCTTAATTGGTCCGTAATAGCCCACACCCATAAAAACTAGAGCTGTCGATATTGAGCACTAACTCATACCGCAAACCCGCCTAGACAGCTGTCGACATTGATCAGCATGTTCTTAGGGTCCATTCAAGATAATGTCCAAACATAGCACTTCACTATTCGTATTTCATGCTAGTTTACGATGACATGCAAATCGTTGATCAGGCTACTAACATGTAAATTAAATCTATCGATCAACGTAGCTGGCGCCGATTATCATGAATTAGTAATTTACTAGGTATTCAGATCTAGTGATATAGACTGTCGTAGATCTGAAGAACTCAACTACTATTTCATGATTTCTTCATCAACGAATCAGATCTATAACACATGGGGTAAAATAAACTAACTACTACATAATTATACTAAAAATACGCAATTAAAACATACTAGTCGAATAGAAAAATGATAGATCTACATCTTGGAAAAGACAGAAAATCATACCCTCGAAGATGAGCGTAGATCTCCCTCGGATCTCTCCCAAGGTGGCGACTCCGTCGTCTCTCCGACCAGAACTCATAAAATAATAAAATAAAGAACAAAGAACTTTTATTGCATAATTTGCCTTGAATAATTAGGGTACATTGAATTCTGAGGCGAAACCTCTTATTTATAGCTATCTAAACCGACTTAGAAACACCTAGTTCTACCCCTCGTCCAAGAAAATGCGTTTCGGAAGGATCTCGAATCTTGGTAAACCGGCGGCACCTCCCAGTAAACCGGAGGTATTTTTGACCTTTTTCTTCATCCGACTTAACTTGGAAGGTTCTGGAATACCCTAGGCTCATTCCTTTCATTCAGTCCACTCCAGATTCGTCCATGATGCACAGCCCAATATTTCGTATCCTGAAAATCATCAAATAATGCACGAAATAATATCGAAACAAGGAAAATAAACGGTAAGTGCAGATTTCTCGACTCACGAACTCGACATATGCTATTCAACTCAAATGGTTCATTTTTATAGGTCGAAACAACTATTTTTAGCTCATAATGGATAGAATGTTGATGTCGTAGGATAGACTATTTTTCTCTTGAGTGAACACTCAACTGACTGCTTCTCATCTAACTATTATTTGTGAAGTTAGAGTACAGCATTTTGAACCTAACTAAGTCCCATTCACCACACGTCTTTTTCAGGAACTTAGACCTTCATTACAAGATATATGTGATTAGTTTAGGCCATCACAGACTTACCTGAATTCTGATCCATATTCTTGGCTTTTAAGTATTCATTACTAAGTTTGAACCCTTAGCCTTCAATACTGAGTTTGAGCCCTTAGCCTTGAGTCTTGATGGGTCTAGACAATCTACTTAACACCTAGTCTAGATAGGTCTGTTGAACTAGTCAGCTGACCTCTTTACAGTGCTTGTTTGATCAAACATATACAAAGATCAAACTCAAAGAAACCTATACATTAATTCTAGACATCTTTTTGCCTTTGCCCTATAATAGCTAGTCTGGCACTCATCATTAAAACTAAAATATGTCTAACAATTTCCCCCTTTTAGTGATGATGCCAATACCCTCCTTACAGCAAAGCTAAAAGATAAAAACAAACAAAATAGAACAAATTTTATTGATATATCATTGTGATTCAAAATTTGTTCAAACATTATTACAACTAACTTCAGCAAAATATAAGAAATGTAAAGTCTGCTAAATTAGTCTCTTGCTTGATCTCTCTTTTGATGATAGTCTATGATTTCTCTTTGCATATCCATCATCCTCTGATTTTCAATCCTTGAGAAATCAATCCATGTATGTAGCATCTTCCACCATTTCCATGCTACTGCAATAGTCATCTGAAAGCCATGGAAATTGAAGGCTCCTTTCCAATAAAGCTCTTTGAATTCATCTAGTGAATCCTTTGTTGATAAGCCTCCAGGCCTTTGTCCTCTTCCACCTCTTGATCCACCTCTTCCACTGTGTCTTGTGGATCTCATAGCTCGACTCTAACTTCCCAAAGTTTAAAACCGTAAATTAATCTAACCCTTCTAAAAATGTCATCTCATTGTTGGGTCTCCTTATTGAGTTGTATGCAGTGGTGAATTCTTTTAGCAGGTCATCAGTTAATTCAACCCTACCAGGTGCAAGGGTTCTAAATGCAGCAATCTCAGCCTCATATCTTCTTTGTTGGTAAACCCTAGTTGCCTCTTTTGCTTCTGCTGTCCTACCTTCTTCCCCCTTTTTGACATCATCAATAAAACGGTCAGTAGGCTCAAGACTCATTCTTAGGTGGAAACAAGATTATTCGGTTGACCTTCCATTATTTTTGTTCTAGTATCCACTAAAGTAATCCACTAAAGTAATCCATTTTTGTGCTGATTAGTGAAGTCCTCTCACGAGTTCTTGTCTCTCTTTGCATAATTTATTTTTATCTGACTGACTTCAAGATGTATATCATTGCATCTAGTCTGCAAGTAGGTGATGTTAGAAGCAGATTCCCAGTTGTTCTACCTTTGTTCTCAATCAAATTGGCAAGATCATCATATCATTGCTCACTAGAACTCAGCAGAATGATATCTTTTTTGACAGCTCTCAACTCTTGCAAAATATGACCTGGTATGATGGAAGCATTACTAGTCACATTCTCAGTAGGCCTCTCCTCATTATCATCAAGTCTTGGCTGTCTCACAACTATTGCCCGGTTCATGTCTCACTCATAAGGTTCAGGACTATCTTCTTCCAAACGAAGATCTTCAATGTTGATTTGTTGTTCCTCTTGAATCTCATCATTGACCTCCTCATAAAAAACAACAGGTTCTTTTTCACTGGCAGGGGCATCCTCCAGCCCTAGTTCCAACCTTTGATCAACAGCTGTCTGATCCTCAGACTGTTGATCCACTAGTTCCGACCTTTGTTCAACATCTGTTTGCAACCCAGATTGTTGAATCATCTCTTCTTGTGCAACTTAGATCTCTATTGGTGTAGGAATGTCAGATCCAATTGCCTTCTCTTGTGATTCTTAAGGAATCATATGAGTTACCAAATTTGGCTCAATATGTGTTTCAAGGATTACAACTACTGGAATGGGTTTTTCAGCAGGTGCAACTACACCCAAATGACCAACTTGGTCTTCAGCAATGGCAGGGAAAATTGCCATATTTTTTCTTCTAAGACAACTCCCATTGTGCAACCACTTCTAGATTAACAGCAGCACCAACTAATGTGCCTTCTGTGTTTATCCTGTCTTGAAATTGGATGGATTTTTCAGATACAGCATCTATCCTGTTGTGTTTTCAATTTCAGCTTCCAATTAGTAGCAAAAGCATCTAGCATTTCATATTCATCCTTTAAGATTGTTTTTCTAGGAATAAAAACAGAATCTGTTGCTTCATTAGTATCAGCAGCCTGTTGACCCTCAGTAGACTGATTTGGGTTTGTTCATTTTCCTTCTCAATAGATTTTTCTTGTTATGGTTCTGTTGTCCTTTCTTTAATAACACCAGTTGTCTCTACTGGGTGCGTAGGATGATCATCATCAGAGTCAGGTGATGATGAATCATCAAAGTCTCCAAAAGGTTTGTATTTTGAATTCCGTGAAAAGCAAATTTCCTGTCCTCCTTCTTTCTTCAACAACTTCTTGAAGTCTGGACACTAACTCTTCACAATTTACAAGATTTATCAGACTTTTAGTTCCCAGAGATTCAAATGCCCATTCTTCAAAACTTGTCATCATTTCAGCAGCAGGTTTTTGCTTCTTATGAAAACCCATCTTCCGTTGAATATATTGTGAGATTCTTTCCATAGCCGGATCTTCTCTTTTTTCTTTGCTTCTGGCATAAGGCATAGTGGGTTTTCTTGCAAGAGTTGTGGTATATCCGATTGTCTCTCAAGGTTCCACTAAATGAGACAAAGTTTCCTCAGCAGAGAGAAAAGTGTCGATGGTTTGTTCAACTGATCGAGGAATATTCGAATCAACCACTTCCATTTGTTCAACCTCAAGCCTCTCGTGTTACATCACCCTCGTGAGGGTTTGTTCGATTGTTACCTACCCCTGTGTTCTAGCATCCACACAGCAGGGTGTGTACAACCTTATGACCTTCTCGGTAGGCTCTTGTAAAACATCATAAATCCTTTCAGTAGGCTCTTCATCATGTTCTATATCAGGCTTCCTTTGTTCCTTTAGATTTCTCAACTCCTTGCCAACTCCATGTTTAGTAGCAACAAATTTCACTCTTTTTTTGATAACCTTCTTTGGTCTCTTGCTGGGAATCTCTAATTCTTCAAATAATGCACTTTTAAGATCTTCCTTGCTATCAGCTTTTCTTTTCTTTAATGCACGCACATTCACTGCTTTAAGTTGTTCAGTGGTTTCAGTAGGATCTGCTGATTTTTTAGCTTCAACAATCTTTAGAAGATCAGTTATTTTTCTTGTATCAGCAGGTTTCTTCTTTGATTTACTATTAGTAGACTTTCCTACTGACTTCCTTGATTCAGCAGCTTGAGAATCAGCTTTCCTTTTGCTTCTAATCTCAGGGTTTGGTTCACTTTCCTCTGGTTGTTCTGATTTATCATCATCATCCAGACCAGGAATTGGTATATTCACTTCAGGTTTATATTTGGCTTTGTTGATGGTGTGGGGAGCAGCATCTGCAATTTTCCGATGATTCAAAATACTTTGCACCATCAATTCTAAGGGTTTCATTTTGATGAATAAACCAGATCCAACATACTTAACAGGGTTTCATCTTGCTTTTGATCATCTTCTCAATGATGTCCCTTTCTTCTGTTACAACTTTCTTCATATAGTGTATAAAGAAACCAGCCCAATCAAATTTCATACTCCTTGAAATGATAATCATCAGATCAATCTTAGGCCCGGATGAGGTGTCATAACTTCCAGACAAACCAAGGGCATTTTTGGCTAAGTACTTGCTCAGCTGACCGTATTCATGAGTGATATACCTGACATTGATTCCAAGTGATAAGCTTCATTGGGATCAACCTTGATTGAATAAAAAAAAGCCAATATAGGTAACTGCATGTTTTCTAGATTTGTTGGTGCTCCATTTCCTTGTGCAAACCCAAAAATTTCCCTGAACAAATATGAGGAAATAAGCATCTCCTAGCCATGTACAGTGGTTGTGAACTCTTCAATTTCAGGAGATACTACCAGATTTCTCCAAAAATCACACACATTAGTGTATGAAATCGTGTCCATCCTTATGTTCAAGGAATTCTCCAATCCATCAAAAGAACGAATGCATCTTCCAAGGTTTATAGCTAGCTCTCTTCACCAGCTTCTTGACAAAACTTCGAACTCTTTAACTGGTCCCGGTAAATATATTATCGACAGACATTTTGAGACTAGATTTTTTAGAAAGAGAGATATGTTATTGCAAAGAGTGTAAGAAAACTCTTGAGTGTAAATGAGAGAATGTAGGAATGATTCTCTACAAATTCTCTGTTATATAAGCAATGTGGGTACATAAACTCTGGACACGTACTATTGTTTTTACATGATCCCAATGCACGAACTAGTACCATCCAATGAGAAAGAGCCAAGTGTCCCACTACATAACCCCATTAAGTGTAAGAAACAGTTATGTCCTTGTAACATTTGTAATAAAGATAAAGTTAAAACCTTTTAACTTCATTTGTTGACTTTCATTAAAAGTTGACTTCTCCAGCTGATTGAGTCATCAGCAGAATTTTTGGTGCAGATGCTTTGCTGAAGTATTTCAGCAGGGTGAGAGTCTGCTGACATCTTGAGTACCCAGCTGATCATCATATTTTCATCAAGCTGACTCAACATATAGAATTGCCCAACTGATAATACAAGATGAAGTTTAATACCAATTACTGATCTGCCAAGTGAGCGAACCCAACAGAGAAAAGACTAATCCTATTGGCAACTTTATTTTCTCGGTTGACCAATCACCAAGAGCGTTCTTAATTGTTGATACCAATGATTAATCTCGCCAAGTGAGTGCACCCATCAGGCAAAGACTAGTCCCCTTAGTGAATTCAAATGCTCACGACCATCGGTTGGTCGTCAAGAACCTTGATAATGCCAAGTTCGGGTTCTCAACTTAGCAAACCTATCAACATCCAGAGGTTTTGTAAAGATATCTGCAAGTTGATCTTCAGTAGATATGTAACATCTTTCTTTTCAACATGATCCCTTATAAAATGATGTCTCACATCAATGTGTTTGGTTCTTGAGTGCAATACATGATTTTATGTTATAGAAATTTCACTTGTGTTGTCACACATTATGGGAATTTCTCTTTCTTCAATCCTATAATCTCTTAACTGTTATCTTAGCCACAAAACTTGTGCACGAAGAACTTCCAAAGAGACTATGTACTGGCTCAAAGAAGTGGAAGTTGATATAGAATTATGTTTCTTGCTGAACGAGGAAACAAGTCCATTACCCATCAGCTGACATGTTCCTATGGTGCATTTCTATCAATCTTGTATCCAGCATAATCAGAATCTGAGTAAGATATAACTTTGAAACTTCCTTCTTACGGTGCCAAATCCCTGCTCCCAGATTTTCTTTTAGATACTTGAGTATCCTTTTTACAGTAGCTAAGTGACTTTCTTTTGGTCTTGATTGAAATCTTGCACAAACACCGACTGCAAAAGATATATCTGGTCTGATGGCTGTGAGGTACAACAGACTACCTATCATTCTTATCTATAAAGTCTTATCAACATCTTTACCCTCTTTGTCTTCATCCAACCTGATACTTGTACCCATAGGAGTTGTAATTTTGGTGCTATTTTCCATACCAAATTTCTTCAACAGCTCCTTGGTATACTTTGTTTGATGAATGAGGATTCCATCTTTCATTTGCTTGACTTGTAGTCCCAAAAAGTAGTTCATTCACCCATCATACTCATTTGAAACTTATTTTTCATGAGATTGGCAAAAAATTTACAAAGCATTTCATTTTCAGATCCAAATGTAATGTCATCCACATATATTTGTACTAGAAGAGTGGTGTCTCCTTCACTTTTGCTGAAAAAAGTTGTGTCAATGGTTCCTTTAGTGAAACCAGTTCACCAAGAATTGAGATAGAGTCTCATACCAAGCTCTTGGTGCCTGTTCATTCCATACAATGACGTGTTGAGTCTGTACACTTTGTCTTATTGATCTTTAACTTCAAAGCCATGAGGCTGCTGTACATACACCTCCTCTTCCAAATTTCCATTTAGAAATGCACTTTTAACATCCATCTGATAAACTTTGAAGTTTTTGTGTGCAACATATGCTGAAAATAGTCTGATAGTTTCCAATCTTGCAACTATGGCATATGTTTCATCAAAGTCTATTCCTTCTACTCGTGAATAGCCTTTTGCAACTAGTCTGGCCTTATTTCTAACAATGGTACCTGATTCATCCAACTTGTTTCTGTAAACCCATTGTGTACCAATGATATTTGTATGACCAGGCCTTTCAACTAGTGTCCATACTTAGTTTCTTTCAAACTCATTAAGTTCTTCTCGCATAGAAATTATCCAATTAGAATCAGCAATTGCTTCTTCAATAGCTTTAGGTTCCAGTTGAGATAGAAAACAAGTGAACATTGCTTCTAGTTGCCTTCTAGTCTTGTCACCTTGTTGTACATCACCAATTACTTGTTCAGCAGGGTGGTCCTTCAACCATTGTAAATCATTATTGACTTGATTTACTGGAGGGTCTGCTGTAGGTTCAGTAGGGGGAGTAGCAGATCCTTCAGTAGGTTCAGTTCCATTATCAGTAGTATTGTTAGTAGGTTCTTTAGCAGGGGCAACATTAGGTCTAGCTTCACATTCAGAATTAGAAACTTTTATATCACTTAACTTCCTTAGAATATCCACATGCTCAGGTTCAGTGACTTCCAGATTCACAACAGGTTCTGGAACTTCCTTGTCTTGCATTCCAATAAAGTTGGTTCATCAAACACAACATGTATAGATTCATCATGCTTAAGTGTGCTTTTGTTCAGTACCCTGAAAGCTTTGCTAACTGAAGAGTAACACTAGAAAATTCCTTCATCAGATTTTGGTTGAAAAGTCTTCAGTTGCTCCTTATGATTTAAGATAAAGCATTTGCTCCCAAATGGATGGAAGTAGGATATATTAGGTTTTCTTCCATTCCAAACTTCATAAGGTGCCTTCTCAAGTTTTCTATTTATAGAAGTTCTATTATGTGTGTAGCAAGATGTATTGATAGACACATCCCAATACCTTTATGGTAACTTTGCTTCACTGCTCATAGTCATGCCTGCTTCCTTCAATGTCTTGTTTCTTCTTTCAAAGAACCTCATTTTGTTGAGGGGTTCCAACATTTGCTAGTTGATACAAAGACACCATTCGCTCACAGTATTCTCGATGACTTTGTTTGGGAATTCGAAGACTTTGTCGATTTGATTTTTACCATCAGTAACACTTTTCTCATTCTGAAACCTCTTCAAAAGTTCAGGCATCTTTTGTAGAGTTTAACTTTTCTTGTTCCTGAAAATTACCCAAGTGAATCTTGAATAATCATCCACAACTACCAAAGTATACTTCTTTCCACTCATACTTATTGGTGTAACTTGTCCAAAAAGATCTATATGCATCAGTTCCAAAACTCTCTTAGTAGATTGAGTCTTAGTCTTGAAACCTGCTTTTATCTGCTTCCCTTGTTGATAGGCATCACATATACCATCTTTCTTGTATAAGATTTTAGGAAAACCAACCACCGGCTTGTTTTTCACCAACAGATTGATATCATCAAAATTTAGATGATTTAACTTCTTGTGCCATAGCCAGTTAAGTTCTGATTTTGTATGCATAATGAGACAAGTTTCTTGTACAGCAGTGGTCCAATCTATAATGTACATATTTTGTTGTCTTCTTCCAGTTAGTACTACTTGATGTGCCCTATCACATAAGACAATGTAGTGATCTTTGTCAAAAGTGACTCTAAAACCCATCTCACAAAACTGACTTGTGCTCAGCAAGTTGTAGTCCAGCCCTTCAACATAAGCAACATTCTTGATTGTAAGATCATTCTTCACTAGTGTACCATATCCTCTTATGTAACCAGGTTTATCCTTCTTGTCAAAGTTGACTTTTGGTCCATCCTTGGCAACAAAATCCACCAAACAGTGCTTGATTTTTGTCATGTGTCTAGAACATCCACTGCCAAAATACGAGATGCTCTACAAAACAAATTTAATGTGTTTTAGGTACCCAAACCTATTTGGGTCCATGGTGGTCAGTGGTAAGCACAACCCTTGGCATATTACCATAAGATCTCCTTTGAAAGGTGTTGTATTTTTGTTCATATATGTATGCCACATTCCCATAATATCTTTTGTTGGATTGTGTAGCATTCATACATGGTTTCTGGCCTTTTGGTACATATTGTTGTGCAAAGTGATTTCTATTTTTAGTTGCAGCAGTGTAACCATAAGATTTCTGTGTTTTGGGAACAACCTTGTATTATAATCTCTGATGAGACCTTGGTTGATTCCAATGCTGAGGTCTAGCCTTAGCATTATGGTTAAACTTCCATTTTCTAACAGCTGGGGCAGGAATATCCCAATCTTCATCAACAGGGAACAATCTACTTTCCCCCTGAGATAAGTATCCCTTGAATGGTTAACATTCTTAGGTTTAACATTATTGATCTTGGGATATTTCTGGTTCTTAGCTGATTTTGGATTAGTCATTTGAGGTTCAACAGATCTTGCAGCAGATCTATTATCAGCAGGTCTAGAAGTTGCAGCAGACCTACCCTTATTATTAGGTACAACTGTCCTTTTAGATTTCTAATTTTGCTTCCTTGAAGCATTCTCAGTAGGCTTAACTGCTTTAGCAGCCTTCTGGGGTATAGGAGTTTGTGCAGCTACAAACTTAGGACCAATCCTGACATTGGGTTCAGCAGCCTTACTAGATCCACCCTTGGAAGGTTATTGAGTATCAAGTCCAAGGCCAGTTCTATCACCGTATGGCTTCCTAGATTTGAATGGAGTTGTGGAACTTGATTGTGCCACAGATTCAACTGCTGTTGCTGGTGCTGCAGGCCTCTGTTGATTCTGTCATAATCAATTTCCTTGCCTTCGAGAATTTTTAATTCAGCATGCAATCTTTGAATTTCTTCTTGGAGTGTTTCTCTTTCTGCCTTCACAATCTCCTATCCAGATTTTACTATCCTCAGTTGATTAAGGAGGGCATCTAGTGGTTCTTCCATATCAGAATTGTTAGGATTGGAACCACCAGTGGAAGAACATTCACTTTCAGCAGAAGTGTTATTAGATACAGTGTTATATACCTCCTCGGTATCCTACATGTGTGCCATAAAAGTGTTGTCATCTGATTCATCAGATAAAGCTTTCTCATACTCCACTTCATAACCAGATTCATCACCAGCAACTAGTGCTTTCCTTGCAAGTTTCCTCTGTTGACTTCTTTGTCTCAACAAGTCTGGACAGTCAGGTCTGAAATGCCGCTGCTTTTTGCAGTTAAAGCACAAGTAGTCAAGATGCTTTTTCTGTTTTCGCCACGGGCAATCAGTTTAAAATGCCCATCTTTCTTGCGATTGAAGCATAAGTAATCAAGATCCTTCTTTGGTTCCTTTTTTTCTCAAGAGGTTTCGACATAGTTCTTTGGAGATGCTCTTCCAGGTTTTTCAATGTTTCGAGTCTCTTTGTCATCAATTCTATTTGTTCTTTGATATCATCCGATTCATCATCATCATGTTATTTGATGATTCTTCTCTATGTGTGGCAGCCAGTGCTGTGGTTTTTGGCACTTCTTTTTTCAGCACTTGCAATAAGATCTTCACTAAATTCATAAGCCTTCAGGTAAGAGAATATCTTGAAGGTATCTTCTTCTTGAAGCTTTCGGGATTCTTCCATTGCAGTAACCTTCATCTTCTAGATTTCTCTTGGAGGTAAAGCCTTCAAAACTCTTGTATTGATTTCCTCTTTTGTGTAAACCACATTCAGCAGGGTGAGCTCATCCAGAATAGCATTGAATCTTGATTCCATTTGCTCAATGGTTTTAGTAGACTTCATTTTGAATTATTGACACTTCTGTTTGGCCACAACAACTTTGTTCTTTTTGATAGCGTCTGAGCCCTCACAGATTAGTTGCAGTTTCTCCCACAATTCCATGGCAGTCTTAAAATCCTTCACTTTCATGTTCATATTTCTATTTAGAGTTCTATAAATGATATCAATAGCAATATTGTTAAGATTGGCCCTTTTTCTATCCTCAACACCCCAATCTTCTTTTGGTTTGGGAATTCTAGTGTTGACTCCATCAGCAGTTACCACTTGAGTGATTTGCAAAGGTCCATCTGTTAGAACATCAATCATTTCATCATGTGTAGCAGCTAGATAAGCTTGCATATGATGTTTGTACTCATCAAACCTGTCCATGCTACACATCAACATCTGTATAGCGTACTAGTTGTTATCCATGATGCAAATTCTTGGGAAAACAGAAACTATAAGAAGTTTTCAAAGATTTTTCACAAGAACAAGTGAGAATCACTTCAGAAAAAAAGCTCTACTCTGATACCAATTGTTTGTCCCTGGAAAATGATTAGGTTATGTTTATAGGGGGGTGAATAAACTTACCACTTAATTTTTTTTTTTGGAGTTTTAACAGATCAGCTGATCTTATAGTCTGCTGAGTCTGATGCAACGGAAAATTAATTAAGCCTTTTTACTTATTGTTGAAAGATGATGCTAAGTATTGGATACTCAATGGTGAGATGTGTGTGAATTGGTAGCTAGTTCGGAGATTGATGTGAATAGACTTGCAGTAAATAAAATGCAGAAAGTAAATGTAGTAAATAAAGTAGGCCAGACTTTTAGTGCTTCTAGGTGGTGTAATCCCGTCATGGCCCACTCTTTTCTGTGTTGTTGGAGGAAATTCACTAGATTCTTTTGAGGTTGCAGTTACAAAAGTTCCTAAGTTGTTTGTCCTTGACCAATAACTATAGCTTCACAAACTGAATACTAAGAACAAGTAGAATTGTTGCTCCTAAGTATTCCACTGGTCCTTGAAGGGTAAGATTCCTCTTCACCAGCTCCACAACAAAAACAACAATTAGACACTCAGCAGTGCTTCTTTGTCTTGATTTCTTTGTGAAAAGAAAGGTTTGAATCAAGAAAGTGATTCAAACTTCAACAAGCTTTTGATCGGGATGGAAAGATCGCAGACTTATAATCTTCAAGTGTGGATACTAGATGATACTTGAATGCAGAACACTTGAAATTTTTTGGATCAAAATATAAGCTCGGTTCAATTTGGGTGTATAGCTCTTGATTTCTTGTGAGTTCGTGTATAATTCTAGTTCCATGGGTCCTCTATTTATAGGTGAAAATCCTGTGTTTGAATTTGAATTTCAAATCTGACCGTTATTGGATTTTTTGATTATTCCTTGAAATTCCCTCTATTGTACTCTGTGACATTATGTCAGTGTCCTTCTGATAGACAGACTGTCAACCCATTGTTTAATTCCAATTTGATTTAGCTCTGAAATCCTTACAACATTCTTTTAATCTTCACCATTGATCAACTGATTAATCCAATGCATGAAATTAATCCTTATCCATTTAAATACTTATTGAAATGGATTAATCCGAATTATGTATACTCAGCTGATGTCTGGTTCATGTGCATGCTGAGGTATACTCTGTGTCAGTGATCGCGTGCAAAGCACTTACTAGCAATAGGACTAGGTCTATCGTAGTAGAGTACTGGCGAGTCAAGGTCGACCACACAGAGACTCGTAAGAACGTCTAATTATCAAGATTGAGCTTGTCACGATTATGGTCTACGACCAACTACAATATAGACAGTAGTAAATTTGGTGCCTCAAACTAACAAGGTTACGCTAGTTCACCCGAAGCAAAACGATTTTCTAATGTATTAGTTCAATTATGAGCAAATAGTTATTCCCCCACACATGCAACAGTCCTCCCCATTGATGAATTTATTCATTGTTCAGCTACGGGTACAACTTCTAACCCTATCTACTCCGACAATGGTAGTAGACAATCTATACACAAGCTACCCTCCTTAATTGGTCCGTAATAGCCCATACCCATAAAGAACTAGAGCTGTCGATATTGAGCGCTAACTCATACCGCAAACCCGCCTAAACAGCTGTCGACATTGATCAGCACGTTCCTAGGGTCCATTCAAGATAATGTCCCAACATAGCACTTCACTATTCATATTTCATGCTATCTTACGATGACATGCAAATAGTTGATCAGGCGACTAACATGTAAATTAAATCTATCAATCAATGTAGCTGGCGCCGATTATCAAGAATTAGTAATTTACTAGGTATTCAGATTTAGCGATATAGACCGTCGCAGATCTGAAGAACGCAACTACTATTTCATGATTTCTTCACCAACGAATCAGATCTATAACACATGGGGTAAAATAAACTAACTAATACATAATTATACTAAATAAGCAATTAAAACATACTAGTCGAATAGAACAACGATAGATCTACATCTTGGAAAAGACAGAAAATTATACCCTCGAAGATGAGCAGAGATCTCCCTCGGATCTCTCCCTAGGCGGACACTCCGTCGTCTCTCTGTCCAGAACTCATAAAATAATAAAATAAAGAACAAAGAACTTTTATTGCATAATTTGCCTTGAATAATTTGGGTACATTGAATTCTGAGGCGAAGCCTCTTATTTATAGTTATCTAAACCGACTTAGAACCACCTAGTTCTACCCTCGTCCAAGAAAATGCGTTTCGGAAGGATCTCGAATCTCGGTAAACCGGCAACACCTCCCGGTAATCTGGGGGCATTTTTGTCCCTTTTCTTTAGCCGACTTAACTTGGAAGGTTCTAGAATACCCTAGACCCATTCATTTCGTTCAGTCCACTCTAGATTCGTCCATGATGCTCAACCCAATATTTCGTATCCTGAAAATCATCAAATAATGCATGAAATAATATCAAAACAAGGAAAATAAACCTAAGTGCAGATTTCTCGACTCACGAACCCGACATATGCTATTCAACTCAAATGGTTCATATTAATAGGTTGAAACAACTATTTTTAGCTCATAATGGATAGAATGTTGATGCCGTAGGATAGGCTATTTTAACCGTCATCAACTACCCCACTAGCTTTTTCTCGCCTCTGATGAAGAGTATCAAGGCGGAATGTACCTCCAAGAACAATCTCCATCAACTACCACATATTCAATCAAGATTTCCAGCGAAGAAACATATATTAAGCCACAATCCATAAGCCTCCCATTAATCACTACTTACCACGCATCAATGTGTCGTGTGATGAATCAGTCGTGATAGTGCGTTCGTGAAGAGAATCAAGTTGTATTAACCACACAATCTTAACTTACCTTCACATACACTCGCTCATCTTGCCTTCAGACTTGGTTACACAACATGGTACCTTAATCTGTTCGGGCGGACTCGGGGACTGTGCATTGCTCTTAAGTCCTCGTTTGTTTCTTTTTATGCGAGGGTCATGCCCTTTTTACACGAGTTCGCTTCCCTCACTGCCTTTATTGCATATAATTTTCTTTTTTCTTCTTTTTTTCTGGTAGATTTCCTCACTTTTTTATCTTTCTCTCACAAGTCCGTTTGTCCCGGTTACCTCTCGTCATCCAAGTTGCTTCCCTTGTCTTACAACAATTTGTTGAAGTATATAGACAGACAAATAATGATTCCCCGTTAAAACAACTCATCATCTAATCTTAAACACTTTTCACTCAGATTATGTGCTCAGATATTGATTGCAATGATAGAATAATAATTAATAAGTTACTCCTTCACGCAACATAACATATGCTCTTTCTTCCATACTAAATTGAATATGATATAGTTCACTTCAAATCGAACTTGGGCTCCTTTTCTACCGATTCCTTACTCGAAAACGTGCAATAAGCAAACTAAAAACAGTGTTGTTTTTTTTTCAGAATTCTTCCCTTTTTCGAATATTCAGCTAAGATGCCTACCCCCCACTTATTATAGACATTGTCCCCAATGACTAATAATAATGAAAGAAAAAGTTACTTAGCTCTGGAATTGATCAAGCTGAGTCAAATCGAATGTTGGGGCAGAATCATTAGCTCCTAGGTCATTCCTCTTCCAAGTTGTTACCTGCGGTCCAAAATACTTCCAAAAACGGTGAGTAACATGCGAAGGGCAATAAGAAAATAAGGTGGCGGTAATTGTACATGCCAGAAGAATGCGCAAAAACAGTTTAAGAGACTTTATTCTATTATTGGCCTAAGCAAGATGCGAAAACATTTACGAGGGTATCACATGAGAATCATGAAGGAAAAAACCACATATATCTCTAGTCAGGTGACTGAAGATATATGTGATGAAAAAAACCTTGCGATTGTCATGCTACTTTATTGACTCAAAATAAAATAAACAAAAGCAATAATAAGGGTTTTAGAAATAGCTCTTGATTGCTTACCTATACAGGATTTTCACCTATAAATAGCTCTTGATTTCTTGTGAGTTCGTGTATAATTCTGGTTCAATGGTTCCTCTATTTATAGGTGAAAATCCTGTGTTTGAATTTGAATTTTAAATCTGACCGTATTGGATTTTCTGATTATTCCCTGAAATTCCCTCTCTTTGTACTCGTGTCAAGATGTCATTGTCCTTCCGATGCATGCATGATCACAACCAATGGTTTAATTCCAATTTGATTTGGCTCTAAAATCCTTACAACATTCTTTTAATCTTCACCATTGATCAACTGATTAATCCAATGCTTGATATTCATCCTTATCCATTTAAACTTTCAAAATAATTCTTGAAACGGATTAATCTGAATTATGTATACTCAGCTGATGTCTGGTTCATGTACATGCTGATGTATACATTGGGTCAGCTGACTAATAGTCTGCTGTGCTCTTGAGAGAACACTCAGTTGACTGCTTCTCAGCTAACTTTTATTTGTGAAGTTAGAGTACACCATTTTGAACATAACTATGTCCCATTCATCACATGTCCTTTTTGGGAACTTAGACATTCATTACAAGATATATGTGATCAGTTTAGGCCATCACAGACTTACCTAAATTCTGATCCCATATCCTTGGCTTTTAAGTCTTCATTACTAAGTTTGAACCCTTAGCCTTCAATACTGAGTTTGAGCCCTCAGCCTTCAGTAGGTCCTAGACACTCTACTGAACACCTAATCTAGATAGGTCTGTTGAACTAGTTAGCTGACTTCTTTACAGTGCTTGTTTGATCAAACCTATAAAAAAGATCAAACTATAGTAAACCTATACATTCATTCTAAACATCTTTTTGCCTTTGCCCTATGACAGCTAGTCTAGCACTCATCATTAAAACTAAAATATGACTAACAGATCAAACTTATGACCAAGAGGTCTTGGGTTCACCTCTGTTGAGGCAAAAAAAGGATGAGTTTACTACTTATGATTTCGCCTCCCTAAAAAAAGAGTGGAATGTGTACTTCTTGGTATCAATCATGGTTGTAAAACTCCTCCCTTCTCCAATATAATTGACAAGGTGTTTTCGGCACTTGTAATCCTCATACCCTCTCCAGTATAATTATGGAAGATGTTTTTGATCAGGAATTCTTCCCATTCATGCTCTTCTTGAAAGCTTTACTTGACTAGTGCTTCGAAAACAAAGACAATTCAATTAGATAGAAAGTCATTTTCCTTCACCCCAATGCATCATGAAATCCAGGATTCAGTTCCAGGGAAGCGACCCCGGTATTAGTAGCGAACTCTTTCTTGTGTAGCATTCGATTGGGACGTACAAAGTGGAGGAGACTCATAGTACAGGTAATGAGAGGTTTAACCATTTCAAGGAAGATGTTTTTGACACACCACATGTTCATAAAATGACAAATTATAGTGGTATTGTTATAAAACTAATATATCATGAATATAGAAAAAGACATGACACACAAAGTACAATGTTGAGAAGAAGTGATGCTCATTATTGAAAGGTATAGGAGTACATATGGGCGGGTTGGAACCGTAAACCGGCCTAGTGGGTTGCTGGGTCACCGGCCCAACGGGTCAACGGGTCATATACCCGGTGGGTCCACGGGTTGCCTCGAGTTTCGATTTGGCCCAGCCCGGACCCGGCGGTTCAAACAACCCGGCCGGAACCGTAAACATGATAAGTGATAAAACAATAACATTAAAAAACTGAACATTACAATCCAATTGAGTCGAGTTTGAGGATCGTTTTCGACGGTCGCTTAACTTGATAATAAATGTTTGATTCGACTCGAATCATTTACACATCTTTTGTGATAATGATGTACTCCCTCCATCTCAAAATTTAATCTATTTAACTTATTAATTTTGTCCCATAATATATAATTCTATATTTACAATAACAATAAAACATTTATTATATTTTTCTTTAATTTACCCTTAATTTAGTATGTATTCACCACTTTTGATTACTCTATAACCATTTTATTAATGAAAAATAGTATTTTAAACTTTTATGATTAAAATAAATATCATTTAACCATTTATTAAAAGCATAAATTGTAGTATTTATATTTCGGGACCACGTGTGTTTTGATTTTGAATAATCTAAACAAATTATTACTCCCGGTGAAACGTACCCCATCAAATATCATACTAGTCCAAAATATAAGTAATCATAGACGTTTTCACATAGATTAAAAAAGTAATTAAATGTCATAAATTTGATAATTAATATTTAAAATGTCCATTGACTATCATTAATTTAATAATTGTTAAGTGATGAAAAATTGGTTGAATTGATAATAATTTAAAAGTAACATAAAAAAAAATTAATATTACATTAATAATATACAATGATTTATATTGTATAAAAAACTTAAAAATATAAGATAAATTATATTTTAGAACAGAGGTAGTATGTCTTTGTTTGCATCAAACTCCTGGTCCTCCTGGTCCCTATCTCAAAAAAACCAAGCAATGGTGCAAAATTATCGGTTAATCTTTCAGGCTGACTGGTTAATTGATTTTGATATCTGAGATAGGATAGGAGGGTCAGATGAGGCCACCATTTCCTCTGCTTTAGCCCCCTTTTCTCGGTCTCATCGATCCTGCTACCTAAGCAATCCGTCTTCCAGGTTCATTTTCCTTCTTTAGATTCAGCTATTGCGTCTTGCGTATTATCCACTTTGCTTGATTTTCTCCTAGTTTTCCGTTTCTCTTAAATGCTTATCAACCTAATTGTGCTTTGGTACGAAAAAAAAGAAAGAAAGGATCAATCTTGAAAGCAATTGGGACCAAATTGGGTATCTGTAAGGTTTTTTTTCTCGGGATCTGTTGAATTGGGGTCAGGTTTCAACTGCTTTGAGCTTTTACCTACTGGCCATGCGACGCTGGTTGTCTGCGATCGGCCTCTGGAAAGAGGGTTCGGTTCTTAATCAAAAGACCTCACCTTGTGACACAATCATTTTAACCGCTTTTGCCACCGTTGATACTTTGGGAGCCTTCAATTCTCTAAACATATTCCGACATGACCGCTGATTCTCATGTTCCTAGCTCACGGAACCTTCTTTGCAATGCTGGCGCTGGTGCCGCTGCCGGTATTACACTTGACCTCTTTTAAATTTTACCTTTTCTTTGGTCAACTGAAGTACAGTTCTCTGTTCAGCTGGATTCTAGCTCAAGTATGATTTAATGTGTTCCATAAACAGAAAAATGCTTTGTTTGGTGAACATATTTTACCTTTATATTGCTTTTGTAATTATGATTGCTTGGAATTTGAATATGAAATATGTGTTGTGTATTTTGCAGGAGTTATTGCTGCTACATTTGTGTGCCCTTTGGATGTGATTAAAACTAGGTTGCAAGTTCATGGGCTGCCAAAGTTTGCTGAATCTAATGTTAAAGGTGCAAACTCTTTCCTTTGTTACTGTTGTTAGTCTCTTCCGTAAATAATGTGTTGCAAGAAGTTATTCATCTTCTTGGAAGCTTATGTATTTCATGAGAAAAGGGCTGTATAATTCTTGTTGGATTCTACTGGATCTGTAGAATGAGCACTCATTATGATTTCTGTCACTTTCTAACATCAGGCAGCATTATTGTGGGGAGCTTAGATAGAATATTCCAGAAGGAGGGGTTGCGTGGCATGTACCGTGGGCTTTCCCCTACTGTGTTGGCATTACTACCAAATTGGGCGGTGAGCTTATCTGTTTTTTTCCCCTCACTTTAGCCTTTACCTATGCCTCACTTGTCATCTTGCTCATGTTACTGGAGATTTGGTCAACTCAGTCGTTTTTACATGTGGATCTCGTTTGTCTATCCTTGATCTTTTTTATGTTCATGCCAAGGTTCAAGTTTATCTAATGTTTAAGTGTGATAGGCTGAGAGGTCCTGTCTTTTCTACCGGTTAGTGGTCACATTATTTTTGGTAAACAGGAGGTGCGATGCCGTGACATGTTAATTTTGCTTCTACTTCCGTGAGAATGATCTGAATTCATACTTGTAGGCCTTCTAGCATTTGTAGGGTTAGAAGTGATGCATTCGCATATGTGTCTGACTATTGATGTTTCTCTCTTTCAGCCAATTAAGTGTAGTTCTGTATTAAAAGTCGAGCTTGAAAAAACCGCAGTATGTTGTTAGCCCTGGTGGAAATTAGCTTGTTTAATAGGGCCGATGGTTAAGTAAATTGGAGACTGATTAGATTATTTTGGATATGGTATACTAACAAGCACACAGTCTCTTCAGATCTTCTATGACACATGAATAACTACTCACTACAAATGCAACTTCGAATCATAATAACAGTCTAACCTTGAAACAAATACCATTTCTCTCCTTTAATAGGGCTGATGTTTTCATAATGTTTTTGCCCTAAAAATCTTGAAACAAGACTCATTTCTCTCCTTGAATAGTAACTTTTTTTCTCCATCGCATCGCATTGCAGCTTGTCAAAATGAATCTGATTTCAAAACATAGTTACCTAATTAGCAAAATATTTAGTGCTGGGAGCATATTGTCAGGATTAAACGAGCATCATATTGCATATTATGTGGACAGATTTGAGCGTCAGCTCCTTGGTCATTTCGTGTTTTCCCAAGTTATTTAAAATCATGGTTTAGGGGTCTCAATACATCTCCCAATATTCTGTAGACATGTTCTTGGATAACATTGTCAGACCTCAATGGCATCTCCCAAAGTACTGTACATACACTTTTACTATTGAAGTTGGAGTTATGTGTTTGGTGTCCTTTGTGCTCTTGATAATGCGTCTTTTAGACATGAGAGAAATTATGGTACATCAGTGATTAGGAGAGTTATACTAAATGGATGGATGTGATGCATCCAACTCATCCACTTTCACACAGTAGAAGTGTATATGTGTGAGTTGGATGTATCACAACCATCAACTTGGTAATACTCCCTAATAACTACTGGACCACAACTCTTCTCCTTAGGCATTGGGTTGTGTGGAAGAGTAAATTGAGTAATAATGCGACCCCTTACTATGTTTGAATACAAGCTCTTGTTTGAAGTGATAAATGATCAGTGATGTACTTGTAATGTTTTGCTTGAGCATGCCCCTTGACATAAGTTACATAATTGCTGCTATATACATTTTGTGTTCGTTAGCCTACTGGTAGTATCATAGGAAAAGGCTCGCTTATTTTATGCCTACATGCTTATAATTCTATCCCAATTTTAAATGTTCAATATAGCTATTTATGTTATCACATGATTCTAAGCAGTTTTGAATTGATCTGACATGTCATCTGCTGCAGGTATACTTTACCATTTATGAGCAGCTCAAGACTTTCCTTTGCTCTGAAGGTTGGTCCATATTCTGTGAAGAGTCTATTCAGTTTATGCAATATTATTGCCAGTTCACGTGGGGAATTAGTAGAATAAATACCTGAAAGATAGTGTCCCTTTATAAGTGCTTACTTTTGATATGTAATATGGCATTAGATGCGAATCATCAGCTCTCCATTGGTGCCAATGTGGTAGCTGCTTCTGTTGCTGGGGCTGCTACAACAATTGTTACTAATCCTCTTTGGGTAGTGAAGACAAGGCTTCAGGTACTATTTTTTAGGTTCACCACTGGCAGTTTTTATTTGTATCCCACTGTGCTTTGTTCTGCATAATGCCAACTGCATAATAGTCGAGTTTGCATTTCCCTACCCACGTAGTAAAGTAGCGCTTTTATCTTGACAATTGAGATTCTTCGGTTGAGGCAAAGTTTATGAAATTATCATGGAAAAGTGTTCTTGTGGTCTTGGACATGTCTTTTTTGCTCTCCCTAGAAAAAGTCATTAATTAATTGAAAGTACTTAGGGGGGCATTTCTTACAACTGTGATTTAAGTTCTTAGAATTTGTTTCTCTCTTTATGCAGACTCAGGGAATGAGAACATGTGTGGTTCCATACGCAGGTACATTATCGGCTTTGAGGAGAATAGCCCACGAAGAGGGCATACGGGGTTTGTACAGGTGAACAATTGTCTTCTATTTTAGTATATTTTCCACTCAAACAATAATAGTGTGTAATGTTTCTTTCTTTCTTTTTTTTTTTTCGGTAAACAGTGGTATCGTACCAGCTTTGGCTGGCATTAGTCATGTTGCCATCCAATTTCCTGCCTATGAGACAATAAAAGGTTACCTGGCTAATCGAGGTAACAGATGGACATCTGTTATTTGTGAATAAACTATTTGCATGTTCATGCAAGTCCGAAAGTCTTATATTTTTGCCTGTCTATGTCATTTTTGGCAGAAAACACTACAATGGATAAACTCGGTGCACGTGATGTTGCTGTTGCATCGTCAGTTTCTAAGATTTTTGCTTCTACGTTGACCTACCCACATGAGGTAGCACATTTCATTCTGTATGGATATATTTAACTCTATTATGAACTTGAGGGAGGAGAGACAAATAGGGATGTACGTAGGAAAAATGTCTTCCGTTTTCAAATTCCCTAAGATTCTTATTCAAGAAAGTTTTGAGATGTAGGTCGTACGCTCGAGGCTTCAAGAACAAGGGCACCACTCAGAGAAGCGATACAATGGCGTAGTTGACTGCATTAAGAAAGTTTTCCAGCAAGAGGGCATCCCGGGGTTTTATCGCGGATGTGCAACAAACCTACTTAGGACCACTCCAGCTGCTGTAATAACATTCACCAGCTTTGAGATGATCCATCGGTTCCTCATCAATTTGTACCCACCTGATCCGCAGCCTCACCCTTTATGAACAACTGTCTGAAAAGATCCATCGTTGATCATCGTGCAGATTCCTTTTTTTTTTAATTACTTATCTTTGGGATTGCGTATTGTTTATACAGATTGATTCCTCATCGAGGTATTGTTGATGCTGTGCAGATTGATTGTGAAACTTTTGCAGCGTTCACCGAAGTTTTGATGTCGGTCTCTTGTGGAGAAAAAACGACAAGGACTTTAGAGTAGTAGAGAGGATAATGATGATAAATTCTGTTGTTGGCACATTGTTAAAATACTGTCTTTTTCAAATTGGCAAGATTGTAACTCATTCTGTCTGAATATATGTGGCCTCTTCCGTGAACCGTTAACTTTGCAATGGAGGGACTAAGGGTGTAATCAAGCCGACTCGAGTCCGGTCGATGGCTTGAGCTTGACTCGATTAAAAATACTCAGACTTGAGCTCGTTTGAGCGATAAAAAGTCAATATTTAAGTTGTCTTGTTAAGTACTCGATATAACAGGTTTGGCTCGTAAGCTCGATTAATTTTATAGTATTCATTTAATTTTTATAATAAAATATTGTAAAAATAAAACTGACTTTTCAAAAACTTGACTCGATTAATAATTAATAATTTATTTTAAATATAGTATAATAATAAAATTTTATAAACATATTTAAATTGAATAATTATTTAATTTAGCTCGATTAACTTGTGGCTACTTTATTGCTGTATTTTTAAGCTCGAGATCGGCTCGGTTAATTATTCAAGTAGCTTGACTCGAGTTTGAATTTGAATAAACCCGGATCGATTCAAGCTCCTTTGCGAATTGAGTACGAGTAGTTTACGAATAGTCCGGTTCTTTTACAACCTTCCTTGACCTCAATCAAAGTGTGAAATAATGTTTGGCACTCTGTTCACTGTATTATATTCAATAGATACTTGGTCTACTGATCGACGAGTGTCTAAAGGCACTTGTATACGTGTTTTCGATAGTTTGTCTATTTCACATAGTACATCTGATACTTTTAGACCAGAATTAAAACATGGAAACTTTCAATATTTTGTCTAAAATTAATCCGAGCTAGAAAACAAGAAAATTTGAGGGTTATGATTGGAATAAAAAAAAGGTGTTAAGATATTCTTTTTATGTGAAAATATATACATAACTAAACACGACCATATAGAGGAAATATCTAGTTTTATGAGCTATGCTAATAAAAATAAAATAAAATAAAAAAGGTTGATGAAATTGGATGATGTGTTTATAATTACGGCAAATGGGGGGCTTGGGATTTCAAAACCTTTGGCTCTTTAACTTGGTGCTCTTAACGAAACAATCTTGGCGTATTCTCACGACCCCATCTTCTTTGGTTGGACAAATTCTTAAACATAAATATTTTCACAACTGTGAAACCCTGTGTTTTCACGAGAGGACGTTAGAGTCATTTCGAAACTTTACGGTGTATTATAATTCTTTTCCATTTAAAATAAACGAATAAAAGGTGTTGGGTTAGTAACGATATTTAGATAAATTAAGTTTCCCTATAACACCCGATACTCCAAAACCTAGCCTCATTCTTCATTCCTTCTTGTTTTCAAGTTGAAAGTTAGAAAAGTGAGGGAAGAGAGAGGTGGAGAGAAAAGAGAGGGTCGGAGAAGAAGATCTAACTTTTCTAACAATCTACTCATTGGATTTTTAGACCATTCACATCAAATCGATCACGGCGAAGAGGAGAACGAGATGATATAATCTTTTCTTTGATCAAAGTAAGAAATCTTCAAATCGTTTTTAGATGTAGAGCTATTTTCTAGATCTAGAGCTTTATATGGTTTCTTTCTTAGATTCGAGTTGTTTAAGAGGTTGTAATAACCATGAACCTACGTTTTAGGTTGAAGAATCAAAGTGGGTGTTTAGTTCTTCAAGTCTTCTTGGAGTTTCTAGGTTGAGTTCATCTTAGCTTCAATAGATTGAGGTAAAATGGTGTTCAACCGAATCATTAGTTGTTAGTTGCTTTAAATCTTGCCCATGAACTGTAGAAATGTTAGATTTGGTCGTTGTAAGTGTTAGAAATGGCTTAGAATCGATTATGTTGAAGTTGAGCTTCAAATCTGTAGTTTCATACTGTTGGCGCCCGCCGATTGGGAGTGGCCGGCGCCAATTGCTAACATAGAGTTTCTGTTTGCTATTGGTGGGTGCTGGACTCAGTTGGTGGGCGTCAATTTATGCTGGCGGCCGCCGGTTTGACCAGAAGAGTTCATGTTAGCCACTCGCGGGCGCCAGTTAGTGTCAAAGAGCTATGTAGTGATGAATCTTGATTAATTTCCCTTTTTGAAGCATGCTATGGGGTAGAGTATTTTGTGGTTTGTTGTAAAGTCAACAGTAGGTTTTCTAGTGGCTTTGGCTTCGCATCGTGTCTCATGGGAGCATTGGAACACATTTCATTTGGCCTTACGAGATGTTGACTTGGTAATCAATGTCTTACTTGTTATATGGAGAAGTTAAGGGTTTGGTGTAACGCCCTCAGACCCCGGGCCTGGTAACGCTAAACGAGTCATAAATGGTCCGGTCAACTGCTTAGGCCGTCGTCCTCGCTTGGTCTAAAAGGGCTAACCCGAGTTGACAAGAGATTTATGTCTTACACTTATATGGGGGTGAGCAGGACTTTACCAATGTGGGACTTTACATTCTCCCCCCCTTATAAGGGTTTAGCGTCCTCGCCAGGACGGCCAGGACTTGTCCCAATGGATTTGTCCCAGTTCGTCCTTACCATAGGATTCTAGAGGTGGCCCCCACCGCCTCTCACGGTGTGGCACTTAGTTCCGTATGATAGTCGGCTCCGATACCATTCTGTAACACCCCCAGACCCCGGTTCTGGTTGCGCTAAATGAGTTATAAATGGTCCGGTCAACTTCTTAGACCGCCGTCCTCGCTTGGTCTAAAAGGGCTAACCCGAGTTGACAAGACCTTTATGTCTCACACTTATATGGGGGTGAGCAGGACTTTAATTTACCAATATGGGACTTTACATTTGGTTTCTAATGAATTTGGCTCAACACCTTGTGGATGTTGAAATGGTGACCTAAACCCAATCGGGTTGGACCGGATCCGACCGCGTCGGGTCATTTACAGTCTATTTAGTTCATGTAATAAGTTTATTATGATTAATAAAAGGCACTTTTGTTATTATATATTTAGTTCATCTTTATGAACCAATTATGTTATTGTATATATAGTAACGTCCTTAGTATTAAGTTGTGATAGTGATTATGGTTGATGAGACCTCTAATCACTTTAGTAAGTTTGATACTTAAATATCTCAGTCGCATGTACTTTCAAACAGGACATTGATAGTACGATTAGACCAGCACGTATTGAATGTCTTCTATCTTATTGAAGATAGGGATAGATCTCGTCTATCGAAGTGTAGAGACACTTGGAATGTACGTGGACGTGTATTAGAGAATACGTACGTTAGAATGACCTACTTACATTAAGTGTCACAGTATGTGGCAGTTATGTAATTATCCTGAGACCGGAGTCTTCATGGCATCATGGTGTAGATTGCCATGCTTTGACACTATTGTGGTTTCCCCTAGCAATGAGGCGATCATGCGGTAGTGCTCGGGTATGATATTGAAGCATGTGTAAGATACATGTTTGTTCGTCTAGAAAGCACGTATCCTAATCGGGTACGATAAATTCAGTTGGCACATTGTTAAAATACTGTCTTTTTCAAATTGGCAAGATTGTTACTAATTCTGTCAGAATATATGTGGCCTCTTCTGTGAACCGTTAACTTTGCAATGGAGAGGGTGTAATCAAGCCGAGTCGAGTCCAGTCGATGGCTTGAGCTCCGCTCGATTATAAATACTTAGGCTCGAGCTTGTTCGAGCCATAAAAAGTCAATGTTGGAGTTGACTTGTTAAGTACTCGATATAACAGGCTTGGCTCGTAAGCTTGATTAATTTTATAGTATTCATTTAATTTTTATAATAAAATATTATAAAATAGAACTCTGACTTGTCAAAAACTTGACTCGATTAATAATTAATAATTTTTTTTTAATTAATAATTTATTTTAAACGTAATATAACAATAAATTTTTTTAACATATTTAAATTGAATAATTATTTAATTTAGCTCGATTAACTTGTGGCTACTCTATTGCTGTATTTTTAAGCTCGAGATCGGTTATTTATTCAAGTAGCTCGACTTGAATTCAAAATTGAATAAACCAGGATCGATTTAACCTCCTTTACGAGTCGAGTACGAGTAGCTTACGAATAATCCAATTCTTTACAACCTTCCTTGACCTCAATCAAAGTGTGAAATATTGTTTGGCACTCTGTTCATTGTATTATATTCAATAGATGCTTGGTCTACTGATCGATGAGTGTCTTAAGGCACTTGTATACGTGTCTATTTGGATACTGTTAGGGGACCATCTTTACAAGCAACAATTGCTTCCGAAAGAATACCTATTGTTCATAATTTTTTTTGAGGGTACCTATTCTTCATAATAAAAACCTTCAACATTATTCAGATCAAATAAAGGTAATTTTTTTTAATGATTATTCTGACCTAATTAGAGTTGCATGTTGATTGTTATTTTCACCTAATATCCGTCACAAAGTACATCTGATACTTTTAGACCAGAATTGAGACATGGAAACTTTCAATAATTTGTCTAAAATTAATTCGAGCTTGAAAACAAGAAAATTTGAGGGTTACGATTGGAATAAAAAAATGGGTTTTTGTTTATAAGGACCGGTTTTAAAACTTAATTAGACACTTAGGACACTAAAAAAAGATCATTGATTATAAGGACAAAATAACACTTCTTGGAAAAAAATAACCCCAGCGCCATTCTTCTTTCTACGGCAATTTTTTTTTACCACTTTCAATCCAAATCCCATACTCACAGTCCATAACTTTCTTCTCCAACAATTTTTCAAAAATTCTAAATAGAACATTTACGATCAATCCATGGTGGAATAATCCTTTCATATTGAGAGGTAGAGAATCGACATCCAACATCCAATATTTATGCACTCAAACTAGGAGCCCTACTTTACATATAATGTCAGAAATGCCCTTAGCACACCAATAATAACAATAATACTATATTTTCCGTAATACCCCCCCTCAAGTTGGAGCGTGAAGATCATGAACTCCCAACTAGCATAACAAATATTCAATTGCTGTTTCCCCAAAGCTTTTGTGAAGATATCTGCTAACTGGACTCGCGTAGGCACATAATTCAGTGCAATAAGCCCCTCGGTAATTGCATCACGGACAAAGTGACAATCTACCTCAATATGCTTCGTTCTCTCATGGAACACCGGATTCTGTGCAATATACATAGCGGATTGACTATCACAATGAAGAGGGATACTAGTCGGGATTTTTACCCCTAAATCACCAAGAAGTTGCCGAAGCCACTTCAACTCACAGGTAATGGAAGCCATAAAGCGGTACTCCGCTTCAGAGGAGGATCGGGACACCGTCTGTTGTTTCTTAGTCTTCCACGAGATCCGTGAAGTTCCAAGCAACACGAACCAACCACTCAAGAACCGACGAGTAACCGAGCAACTCGCCCAATCTGAATCACACCATCCTTCCAGGGACAAAGGACTATCTGCACGTAAGAGAATACCCTGTCCTGGATTTTCTTCAAGTATCGAACTACTCGCAACGCAGCATCCCAATGTTCAACACGTGGTTCCTGCATAAACTGAGACAATATATGAACCGAGTACGCCAAATCGGGACATGTAACTCCAAGGTAAATAAGTCTTCCAACTAAACGCCTGTATTTTCCAGGATCATCCAACATGTGACCTTCTGCAATCCCCAAACGGTGATTCTGTTCCATCGGAAACTCGGCAGGTCTCGCCCCTAATAATCCCGTTTCTTCGATAATGTCTAACGGTGATTATGTTCCCATTTCTCTGATACCATATTACGGAAAATATAGTATTATTGTTATTTTTATTGGTGTGCTAAGGGCATTTCTGACATTATTTGTAAAGTAGAGCTCCTAGTTTGAGTGTATAAATATTGGATGTAATGGTGAAGGAGGGGGATGAAAAAATATAATTCTTTTTGATCCACCAATATTAACATGGTATCGGAGCCAGATTTCATGAGATCGAACCCTGGTTGGAACATTATTTAAAATAAAAATTGTGCAAGTGTAGGGAGAGATTTCCCACACTTGAGGGGTGTTGGGATAAATTGCCCACACTCTTGAAAACAATTGTGCAAGTGTTGGCCAGATTGCCAACACTTGAGAGGGGGGGGGGGGTGTTGGGATAGATTGCCCACACTTTTAATGTATAAAGAAATAAAGTTGGCCTTTACTAATACCAATTGGTTTTAGTACAACGGTAAGCGCTTGATCGATCCTTAACATTGTTGCAATTGATATTTGGTTAAAGATATGAACATTGTGTTGGATCAATAATGTGCAAAATACACTCTAGAAGGAGGGGTTGAATAGAGTGTAGGGAGTTTATACCACTTTTTTGAGTTATCACAAAATAAACAAGTTGGAGCAATTTAATACACACAATTACTAATATTTAATTCTGGAAGCTTAAATTGAATATTATTCGATTGTGTATAACACCATAGTGATCAATAATATTATAACAATGATTAAGAACATGAGTGATTGTAGGAAGGTTGATTACTATTAGTTAAGTTATTTTCAAACAATCTAGTATGATTTCTATACCAAACTGATTCAGTGACCACATATGCTATTTAACACAAGGGTTCGATTAAAAAAACGAAAGTCAAGTATATATTAAAACAAAAACTGGGAGTATTAAACAGGTTCAGAAATTTACACAACTGAAACAATACTTAAGATAGAATAAGTACAACTTTAGACTGATCACAAAAAAGTAGTCCTTAGATCAGTCAAAGGCACTGCTTAGACTGAGGTTATTAGATGAACTTCAGTGATGATAAACAAACTCAACTGAGAGGTTTATCAACACTTAAGTGAAGTCTGAATACACATACTTCAATGATCAAAACAAGCAAGGACCAGACTAGGCTGATCAATCGGCCAAAGATCGAATCGAAGGTCGATCGAGTCTCAACTTAGATTTGACTGTCAAAATCAGTATTGTAACTGATCACAAAATGATCATTAGGTCCAAGATGTTGCCAAGACAAAACAGAAGAAAAACCTATTACCAAGTATTCAAAGTAAGTGCAGATTTCTCAAAAAAATTTGCAGGCATACAGGTGGATGGATTTGCAGCAGATTATGACAAGATTCTGTAGGAAATTGCAGCAAGTTAAGCACAATCAAGGGGTAGAGTTTCATGATGCAAATTTCAAGATATTGCAGACATAAATTTCCAGCATGTGAAGGGGAAATACAGTAGACTCAACAACGAAAACTCACACTAATTAATGAAAACTTGTTCTAAAAAGAACTCATTCTGTCAGCCTTATCGACAAGGCAGTAAGGAGGTATATCAAGCCAACCTTACCAAGGGACAGATCCTGAATTTTTTGTACAAACTGAAATGATCAGAAATGAGTGTTAACACTGTGAACTTTTCTACTTTAGTGATCAAAATCATAGTCAAGTACTGAGGTCAAAATCAGTTAGAGCCTTTCAACTAGGCAGATTTTTCCTATTGACTTTCTGTGAGATCAAACACCAAATGAAAAGTGAACCTAGACTGGTAACTACTTAAGTATGCAGACACAACAAGCACATACATCAAGTACATCAAGACTTAATCAGAATTCCTGATTGACACAAGATCAGGGGTAGCTTGAATCCTATGTCTGAATTGCCAAATCCTCACTTAGGCAATTTCCAGACAAGGGTCATTCAGTATCAATGATCTTAACACAGGGGTGCTTCAGATTAATCAAGCAATCTTAGAACAGTTTGAAAACAAAGGCAATTTAAAAAAAAAAAGGTTTTCTGTATTGATTTACCTTCACAGAAGAACACAATGCAGACAAACTGAAAGATTGATCCTGAGTCCTGTGTATAGCTTAGCCAGTCCTCAAGCTATACACACTCCATCAAGATTCCAACCAATTCACTATCACTTCAGGCAAGTGATAGGGAATTCAGACCACACTCCTTCTTACAAAAGACTTAGAGGCCTTTTTGAAAAAGAACAGTGTGTGGTATTGCTTAAGTTATGAAAAACTGATGCTGGACTAGGAGGATATGAGGTGTATATATAGGGTTAAAAGGAGTAGGGTGAAACCTTTTGAAAAACCGGTTTAGTTGAAAACACTGATTGACAAGATCAGACCAAACCAAGGACTAGACTCAACTAGGTCTAATATGACATGTGTTGGGCATCACTAGGTCGAGGCCCTCAGCATATGACTTGAACTAGACCATCATTGGATTAAGAAACCCTAGGTCAACTATCTAGCCCACAGAGAGGGTCCAAGCCAATTTACTTTGGGTTGAGATTCACCAAACCAGGGCTTAGACAAAGCATGGGAGAACCACCAGTTGGTTAAAACGGCACCTCTTCAACCCTACTTTGAAACTGGACTGGAAAAGGGACGGATACAACCCTCAATGGCTATACAAGCAGCCATCACATATAACACGTGTTTCTAGTCCGTATCTCTGCAAAATCTGAACCAAGATGGCAAGTCAAAGTAGTAATAAATTTGAATCAAAATAAATGCTGAGATTATACGATAATTAACTCAGAAAGATAAAACCTTGATTTAGGGTTTACTACAAATCAATAGAATCGGGCCTTGAACACTTGTAATCGACACCGTATAGAATGAAAGGTCAAACCTTTCATATTCGTACCTTCAATTATACATAATAGCACAAAATCAGGCAGATGAACAGTTCATATCAGAATAAAATCGAAGGATATTAACAATGAATGAGAAAGATACGACCTTTCAAAAACTCCGATTGGATAGAGCTCAGAGAATCAGAAATTAAATTTTCAAATCAGAGCCTTCATTTCAACACGTTGCTCTGTATTCAAAGACGGCATCTTTCCGGAATTGGACCCTTCCAAGATTGGATTTTAGTCACATGGTTGCCCGGTTTTAGGATAGAGCCTTCACAGAATCAGATTCTGTGTTACTCCAAGAGTTTTTCAACACGAGGATAGAATGGATTAGGAAGGTAGAAGAAACGACTAGCAGATTTTCTAGAGAGGCCATTGAAGGAGAGGATTTAGGGAATCGTGTTCATTGAATACAGAGGAGAGGGGCAGAGCTTTCTGGAAGGTGGAGAGAAGAGGGACGGCCGAGAGAAAAAAATAAGGATATTACGGTTTGGGGATTTTTTTTAATCTAAGGTTTTAAAAGGAGGGTAGGGGCCGGGTTAAAGATTGGGCCAGGTAAATTGGGGTAGCATTGGGCCGGACGTATACAGATCAGGGCCAGATATAAAACATATAATTAAGTTATTTAATTAAATAATTAATTTATAAAACTAATAAAATTAATTTTATAGATTAAATTAATAATTAAATAATCAATTATAAGTTTAACTTAGACCAGCAAGAAAAGAATTAAAAGTAATGCCATATGATGTAAGCTTTAACTTCATGACCGTTAGTGACATGGATATTTTAGTAAAAGCATATATTGAGGGTATTTTTGGAAATTAATCAAACTTTGTGCAACTGGGGCTCATAACCCAACAATCTCCCCCTTTTGATTAATTTTCAAAACACCTCTATGCTCCCCCTTGATTACAACCCCCCTACATACGTACTTCTCCCCCTTAGTTTGAAAAATAAGCAAAAGGGATCATAATGGTACCATATGTAGGTCACTACGCAGCTTTTCGAACGAGGCCCGGGGTAAAGGCTTCTTGAAAATATCAGCTACCTGATGCACAGTTGGCACAAACTCGATAGATATCGTACCATTTTGCACGTGATCGCATATAAAATGATAATGAATGTCTATGTGTTTGGCTCGGGAGTGCAATACAGGATTGTGTGCAAGGTCTATTGCATTGGTGCTATCGTAATAAACCGGAACACAATTTACAGACATGCCGAAACTGCTAACTGTTGTTTGAAAAAGAGAAGTTGAGCACAACAATTGCTCAAGGCTATGTACTCAGCCTCGGTAGTGCTAAGGGCTACACTAGGTTACTTCTTAGAGAACCAAGAGATGAGACGGTCCCCAAGTAATTGGCAAGTACCACTAGTACTCTTCCGTTCAATACGACAGCCACCATAGTCGGAATTGCTGTAAGCGATAAGTGTAAGTGATGAATCTCGAGAGTACCAGAGACTCAATGTGGGTGTGTGCCTGGGATATCGGAAAACTTGCGTTACAACTTTATAATGCGATATCTTAGGGTTAGGCTAAAATCATGCACATAGTCCTACGGCAAACTGTATGTCAAGTCTCGATGCAATCAGATATAGCAGAGAACCGATCATAGATCGATATAAGTGAGAGTCAAATGGCTCATCATCTTCATTAAGTGGAAGTTTGACTGACGAGCTCATAGGAGTCGTAGCAGGTTTCAACGTGTCAAACTTAAACTTGGTGAACATATCTCTGATATAATTAGTTTGACTTATGTGTGTGCCGGACTGTGTTTGCTTGATTTGTCAGCCAAGGAAGAAGCTTAACTCTCCCATTGCTGACATCTCAAACTGAGAAGACATTAAGGTCTCAAACTCAGTGCATAGAGCAGGGTCGGTAGAACCTAAGATGATGTCATCGACATAGACCTGGGCAACCAGGATGTCAGAGCCGGACTTCTTTATGAACAAGGTGTTATCCAATATACCCCTAACGAAGCCATTGGCTAAAAGCACTGGTGACAACTTACCGTACCATGCTCTAGGCGCTTGTTTGAGTCTGAAAGTGTTTTCTTGAAAAGGAAGACATAATCGGGATGAAGTGTTCCTCAAAGCCTGGGGACTGTTGAACATACACTTATTTATGGATAAGTCCTTTTAAGAAGGCCCTTTTGACATCCATTTGATGGAGCTTTATTCCTAAGCCAGATGCAAACGCAATTAAAAGTCGAATGGCTTCCAGCCGAGCAACTGGGGCGAAGGTTTCATCGTAATCGATGCCTTCCTATTGGGTATAACCCTGGGCCACCAGCCGAGCCTTATTCCGAACGACTTTACCGTTTTCATCTAACTTGTTCCTAAAGACCCATCATGTGCCTACCGAGGTTTTACCCTTAGGTAGGGGAACAAGTTCCCAAACATCTTGCCTTTCAAATTGATAAAGCTCTTCTTGCATAGCTATAACCCACTCATTATCTAAGAGGGCTTCATCAACTTTCTTAGGTTCGATGTCAGAAACGAATGCATGCAAAGATGAGGGATAGTAAGTGGACCTTTGGGTACTTATACCGGCATTGGGATCACCAATGATTAAATCAGGCGTGTGATACTTTTCCTGTCTATGATGTGTAGCACTAGCATCTTCCTCTTTCAAGGGTTCCTCGTTGGGAGCATAATTTGCTAAGATGTAATCCACAACGGGTGTTGTTGACTCAATAGCTATATCTTGTGCTACTTCCATTCTAGGGGATGTTTCGTTTCACACTGGAGCACATGTTAGTCAAGGAAACAAACTCATGAAATGAAACGTGTATGGACTCGAGAATGCGTTGAAAAACTGGATCGTAGCATTTATAAGCCCGTGAGGTCTCGGAATAACCAACTAAAATTCATTCGATGGACTTAGATGCAAACTTATCCAAATTTCCCTTATCATTCAACATGAAACACTTGCATCCAAAAACATGAAAGTAGTTAACTTTCAGAGGCTGATTTATTAGGACTTCATAGGGTGTCTTGTGCAATCTTTGTCTAATAGACACTCGATTAACAACATAACATGCACAAGCAACAACCTCAGCCCACAGAAATCATGGCACCTTGAACTCATTTAGCATTGTTCGATCAGATTCTTGCAGTGTTCGGTTCTTACGCTCAACAACACCATTTTGTTGGGAAGTTTGAGGAGCAGAGAATTCGTGACGGATACCAAGGTACTCACAGAATTCTATGAGACCAGTATCCACAAACTCACCACCTCTGTCACTCCTGACAGCTACAACGGATATATCAAAGGTATTCTATAGTTGTTTCACGAGAGTAGAGAATGCCTGAGCACTATCACTCTTGTGAGTCAAAAATAGAGTCCATGTATATCTGGAATAGTCATCAACAACGACGAGCACATAAGACTTTCCACTGAGACTTACTACTCTACTAGGACCAAACAAGTCAATGTGCAACAATTCTAGGATGCGAGTGGAAGATACTTCGTGTTTGGTTCTGAATGAAGTTCTAGCTTGCTTGCCATGCATACACGGCTCACAAGTGTCAAACTCATCTAGATCTAATGCTGGTATACCTCGTATGAGATTCTGTTTGCACAGCTTCTCAATAGTGGTGATACCAACATGACCTAAGCGACGGTACCATAGATTTATGTCATCATGTTTAGATACGAGGCACATTATCGGGAAATTAGTGAGGTTGTCCAGTTCGATCTTGTAGAGATTATGCTCACGAAGACCAGTTAGGACAACATTCCTTAATTTATCAGATATCGTGCAACTATCCTCATCAAACACAATTTTAAGGCCTGAGTCACTCAATTGTGATATGCTTAATAAGTTATACTCTAAATGCTTGACTAATAAGACATTATGAATAATAAAACAATTTGGGTTACCGACTGATCCTTTGCGAATGATCTTGTCTTTTGAATTGTCTTCGAATGTGGCTGACCCTCCATTAGATATAGCTTTGTAATCCCGGATGATTGCGGAGTTGCCAGTCATATGTCGAGAGCATCCACTGTCGAAGCACCACTTTGTATTGCTTCTGTATAGTTTAGCTTTAAGACATGCCTGAAATACAAAAGAGTTTGTATAGGTACACTTAGTTCTTGGGTCCTTCAGGGTTAGAATCAGGCTTGATCGAGCCCTTTCGAACCCATAACTTCTTAACCCTTGGTTTACTAGCCGCCTTCTTTATCCAGGAGGACTCGGGCTGTTTGCAGTGACGTGGGTTGGGTTGGTATATGGTCGATTGCATTCAATTGACCTGATCTTGCCAGAATAGCATCTGGGTGAAAATGGGGTCAAACTGGGGAAATCTGTGTGTATAGGTGGGTGCCTGGTGTATACGTGGATCATAGTGTGCGGTGGGGTAAAAACTAGGTGGAGCATAACTGTTATGAGCAAAGTGGTTCTGTTGAGAAAAGCTCTTTAAACCTCTTCGATCATAAACGTATGCATGTGTACGGGGGGATGAGCACTGTGATGATAGAATATGTGCGAAAAAATCTGTTTCGAGAACAAATTTGAAGAATCGAGCCGTTGTTGTTGCAAAGAAAAAAAGAGGGAAGAAGAAAATGGCCATAAACATTGTTAAAAAAATTGGACTTGGTTGTTAAAGAAGAGGATCAAGAAGACATTGAAGAAGATAAAGCTGATGTGATGAAAACAATTGGATTGAAACAAATTGGCAGCAGTAGAAGAAAGCCTCATCGAGCTGCTGCAGTTGGCATCGAGTGCTTATAAAATTCGGTGTCTGGCTGCTTCTCTCATTTTTTGGAGTTTTCTATTGCAGCCATTTTGGAAAGTTAAAGTTTAGGTCTAAGTTTTTGTTTTTAGGATGTAGTAATCATGTTTTTGGTTTAAACTGAAACCTTGCTTCATATATGTGTTTGGTCCTAAGTAATGAATGATCTGAAAACTGGTGTTTTTTTACATTCAGTGTGACAGTGTGTAAAGCATTAGTAATTCACAGCAAAAAAAACAAACATCATTAGGGACTATTTGGAAGACATAAACGAGATTCCAAAGTCATGTATGTCTTGGCCTCTTGAGATTTGGAGTAAATATGTCAACAAACTAGAGGAATTAAAATACAAGGAGAACCGTGTCACGGATGTTCAATGATTGAAACATTGATAATCTATGGGGGTTTTAGTTATACATTGTTGTATCCGGTTACTATTCTTGAGAACTTCATGTTGCTAGGTTTTTCATACTCTTGAATGCATTACTTCAATGGTGACTAGTTCATAGTATGCTGCAATAAATTGTCGCTTTGGAATAAAAAGGAAAAAATGTCATTGCATCGCGGTGTCACAGCATCGTGGTGTCACTTCATCAAATGCTTTATTTAGCACTTCAAGTGTATCTTCACATGTCACTGCATTTTTAAATGTCACTATGTCTTCACGTGTCACTATATTGTCAAATGTCACTTCATCGTGATGTCATTTCATGCACTGTTAATTCATCGCGGTGTAACTGCATCGCGGTGTCACTGCATAAAATGTTTAGATATTTAACACTTCAAGTGTATATTCACATGTCATTTTAAGCACTTTATTTTATAATTTTAAACTTATTTTTCAAGGTAGATATGAACAAAAATCTCTAGACAATCTATATGAAATGCATTTTCACATGTCACTGCATCGCGATGTCACTTCATCGCAGTGACACTTCATCGTGGTGTCATTTCATCACGTTGTCTCTGCATCGCGGTGTCACTGCATCACGGAGTCACTGCATCACGTCGATTTTTATGAACAAAATTTCGATTTTCAGAAATTAAGTCGAAAAATATCAAATGAGATATCAGAGTAAAAAGGACTAAAAAATATGAATTATGGTGAAAAAATTATGATAATCGGAGTTTTATATCAAAAGATATAACCGTTTGAAATATTGATTAAAGTATTTTTTTTGTTATTTCTAAATTTTTCAGCGCCTTTCTTGAAAAAAAACTCCTAAAACTTTTAGTGCCTGTTTGTTTTTAAATCTACGCCTTTTTTTAATGAGCGCCTGTTTTTTTACTCAACGCCTGTTTTTTATAATAAGCGCCTTATTATTATTATTATTATTATTATTATTGTTATTATTATTAATCGAGTTTAGATTTGTCCATATACTAATTTTGCGTCCTTATAAACAATGAAAAGTTAAAGCTGTCCTATTTGTCTAATTAAGTTGATTTTATATCCTTTTAGACCCTTGCCCCATAAAATACACTCAAAACTATTATCAAATATTGATTACGGCATAAAAAGACTTTTTTTCTAGTGACAAATTGATGACATCAAAATTGAATATATAATAATATTCAATGTGTCCAGATATGGTGATAAATATTCTTGGTTATTACATTACAACAAATTAAGAAATGAACATGCAAGAAATATAAATACTACTTCTTAAAAAACAACATTCTTTTCTATTAAAAAACAATATTTAAACGCACTAGAACCAACACAATCCCCTGTATAAGTGCACATACCAAAACGCGTTATTTCCTATTAGGATATTATTGTATATTATTATTATTATTGTATTTGTCTATAATTGTAATTACACTGATAGCTAGGGCATCCTTATAAGGTTATATATACATACATTTGTAGAACAGTCTCAATTCATCAACGGAAAACACTTTCCACCACTATTCTTGCATTTCCAAGATTCATAGGAGAGTCCATTCCTTCAAATCTTTTAAATGTAAAATATAACAGAGATGCAATCCGTTTTCAAAAATAATTGCAATAGGGTTCTCGCTGAAAATTTGAATGACTTCCGGCTGTTTATAAATTTTTCTGTAGAACGGATCTCACGAAAATTCGTAATGACGGAGAGGTCGTTGATCATGACATATCATTTGATAGGTATTCCACTCTTGTTTTTCTCATTTTCTATGTTGAATTGGTTATTGTTTCCTTTCAGAATTCCTAGTTTTTTTTTTTTTTTTTGTTTTTTTTTTTCCCGCTAGATCTGTATAGAATAAGAAGACCATTTATTATTTTTTTATCCTTAAATGTTTTAACTTGGAAGACAAAACTCAAATCATCAAGGGACTCTATGTGTGTCTTTGTGTTAATATTCTTTTTCTATTAATTCAAATATGTTTTTCATACGCACCTATGGTTGCATCCGTGTATATATATATATATATATATATATATATATATATATATATATATTATAGTTTTTAGCATATATATATTAGCCGATTGAGATCCAGTAGCAGAAGACTGAATCATCCCTGGTCGTTTATGATTTATTAATCATAGTTACAAAATTTGAGATGGATTAAAATTCCTAAATGAATTCTTAGCTATGAAAAAGCATAAAATTTGGTCTTGTAAAGCAGTTGGCTGTGGTGAGTGCATTTGATAGTCTTAAATTATATACTTAGGAAAATAGTCCATGTATAATTTTTAATCATTTATGTGTTTTGATGCAGGAAGAAATATGAAGTTTGATGATTTAAGTCCATTATATGAAATATGACCTTTTATTCGAAGAACGAGTTGGAAATGTGTTATATAAAGCTGCTAATTACGAGTTGGAAATGTGTTATATAAAGCTGCTTATGCCTTTTAATGTGTTATATAAAGCTGCTAATTATGTATTTTATAACTTGTACAGTTGTACCGCATTATCAAACACTTGCAAACTTTGGCAACACTAATAACTACAGGTTGTTGGTACCAATTAAAGGGAGATCTGCGGCGGATAGGAGTAAGAATTTGGCAATGATTCAAGATCAAAATACTGAGATAATTGATGTTGAGGAGTACGAGACCAAGAAACTTGCTGCTGCCACCGCTGTTGCAGCTCCTCGGGCTGCAGGTGACATTGTTGGTGTTGAGGAGCACCAGAACGAAAAACTAGCTGATCATGCAACTAATTAAGAGAAGAAGTTGGAGAACACTGGTACTACGTGCATTGAGATTGCAGGCGCCGGTGGTGTACAACATGCAACTGATGAGGTGAAGAAGTTGAAAAACACTGGTACTATGTGCATGGAGATTGCAAGCGCTGGCGGCGGTGTTTTTCAACCGGAAAATACAGCACCGATGGACATTAGACTTTTCCCAACTGGACGGAGGAATATCTCATGTCCAATGATTGATTCGGTTTTATAAGTTTATCAGAGTGATGTTAATTCCACAACAGATATCACAACATATGACCATAACTCACTCCTATGTCGATGATTCTGGTGTAAGATGTATTGTTTGATATGCGTCACAACATGATCAATACCATAAGAATGTGTTGTGGTTATTTGTTCTTACTATTCTATTGTGTTACCGGCTATTATGGGATTGTAGTGATTATTATTGTAGAAATATTGATATATTCACAATAAGGTAGACTGGGATTATTGTATGTGTCTAGGGTTCCTATGTAAGTGTATATATATGGCTCTACTTATGAATGAAAGAGAACACACTTTACTTGATTTTGACATGGTATCAGAGCCACGGTACTGGAAAATATAACCACCTTCGGCTTCAACAAAAAAACGTAAACAACTATAACTTGAAGAACCCTAGCCATGACAGAACATGAGGCCAACAAGAAGGTAGATGCTTACTATCTTGGCACATCTGATGACCCCGGTAATGTTATCACAATGGTTTTGTTGAATGGAGAAAACTATGACGAATGCGTAGAGCGATTCGTACCGCTCTAAGGGCAAAACGGAAGTTTGGTTTTTCTGAAGGCACGATCAAGGAACCGACCGAGAATGAAAATCGGAAGATTTGTACACCGTACACTCAATGCATTTGGCATGGTTGATGAACACGATCGAACCATCAATCCGTTCAACTCTTTCGTCTTATGAAGATGCGAGATATTTATGGGACGCCTTGTTGGGTATGTTCGGTGTCGTAAACGGTACCCAGTTTAATGGTTGAGGTTGGTTCTAAACTTCTTGACTGTTCCCTTCATTTGGTGTAGGTTCATTATGCACAGATTCAGTATCTGAACTTTCAATAACAACATCAGGATCAATGAAATTATCTGATAATTCAGGAAATGACTCATTTGGATCTGGTGAAGAAATTGTTGGAAAGATAATCCCTCCTGGAAAAAGAGGATTATCCTTACCACACAACTGTGGTTCCCGCACAACAGTAGCTTCATATGTATTTGTAGTAGCTATGCCAACCACAATTTGTTCAAATGTTGTCTGACCCTCAGCAGAGTGAACAACTTCAGCTGATTCCATAACTTTCGACCTGTGATTAGCAGCTGTCTGTGACCCAGCTTGCTGAACCTCCTCTTGGACAACGTTTTCTAAATCCATAAGTTTAGCCACAATAGATCTATTGATTACATTGAAATTAGTACTATAAACTATACCTTTACTTACCCCAAATTATGCTCAATTGAAAAGTGACAGTTGGATTATTGTGTGAAATACATATCAATTTCCTAGTATCGATTCCTTGGTCGTTAATTCTGTATCTATACATTTTATCCCGTAAATACGGTACTATTGTGTCTCGTTTCTATGCTTGCGAGATATATTGTATTTGGAGCTAAATGAAGAGTGGATCCGAGTCAGAAGATGTCATTAGGCCGAAGTCAATAAAGTCTATGAAGAGTCTACTGGACCTAAAAGGAAGGCAATCAGGGCCGCAATTATGGAAACCCTAGCCGCAGTTGCGGCACCTTGGAGGACATGAAACTGAAGCTGCCGTAATTTACATTAAGTCGGATATGTTTAGGCTAACTAGGCCGGTTTACAGCTCTATATAATGGTTGTTCTAGTCCACTGTATCATATACTCAAATTCATATTCCAACTATCATATACTTTCATGAAATAAAGAGTTCTTGCTTTTTATTTTGAGTGCGTTTGCTTGGTTATCTTCTCCAATCCATCAACTAGCTTGAGTTGATCAAGCTAGATCTGCCGTTGTTAAGTGTATGAAGCTTTGAACGTTCCTTTGTCTCTCTTATGGTAGATTAGTTAGATTAATGAGATGTAATTAATCTGCATGTCGAAACGAACCATAATTACTCAGAATTAATCAGAACAGAACAATGATATTCCAGAAGTAGGAACCACCGCTCCCGCAATGGCGAGGCAACTTTTAGGTCACCCTAAGTCTGTAGATTTGGCGTCACGTAGATCGACATGTTTCATTCACAGTAGGTTAGATCTGGCCAATCTGCTTATTGTACATCGTAAATTAACATGAAGGATGATAAAGTGAAGTGTTAGTTTGGATATAGTCTAGATCAACCCCTAGGAATGTGCTAGTAAATCCACCATAGATGCTTAAGGAGGTTCTCGGTCATGAGCCGGATCTTTCTTGAACTTATAGCGTGTGAGTTAATACAACCAACGAAGGAGGTTAACTGCACATAGACGTCTACTGTCCTTTCAATGGAAGTAGATAAGGTTAGGAGATTGCACCCGTAGCTAAAATTGTATTAGAAATACGCGTTCTGGTTGAATCGAGGAATTACGGGGAAACATAGACATAATGATTAATTACACCAAGTTAGGAGATCGGTGAGAAGGGATATACCAATTACTTTTCTATCTTTATGTTGGTCTAAGGACTGTTATTTGTCTTCTTATTATATTTGTGAACTATTATCCGTGTTGAATCATCTCTATGGGATCGACCTTGACTCGCCTTTACTATACAGTGATTGACTTAGTACTCTTTCTAGTATTTCGTGAGTAGAGTGACTTACACCACGGATCAAGTTTTTGGCGCCGTTGCTGGGGACGATGGCCAATGTAGATAATAATTTCATCAAATCTAGTTAAGAATATTCATTTTCTATTCATTATTTTATTTTTGAGTCTAGAGTATGTTCTGCATCAATCCTGTAATGTTTTACGATTGAAGAAAGAGAAATAGCTCCCGAAACAGTGACTGCTATTGCCACAATTGCGAGAGTTAGGGACTCTGAACCTGATCACTTCCTTATACTTCTGTGTTTACCCATGTATGTAACTAGTTAGTAGGTCCACAGCAGTTGGTTATGTACCCAACTGAAGCATGAGTTGCTAACCGTGTGTTTTTTTCCTTTGTCTTTTGCAAGAAGTTCAGAACCTTCGATTTTCTCTCTGGCAGATTCTTGAATTCCAAGTCAAACGAGCACAATGCTGAACAGTGTTAAACATTACACCAATATCTATGTATCCAGGCTCCAGGGCAAGGGAGCAATATGAAGCTGATAAGAAACGCGTGAAGTTGGAAGAGGATGCAGCCAGAATCAAGAAGGATGCATAGACAACCCTAAAGGAGTATGAATACTTCCGCCTGTGTAAGTCTCTTTGTTCACGTAATAGATATACCATCTTCTGATTTTGAACTTGAAGTGGATCCCGATTCTATGCTATCCGAACCCGAGGATTACCCAGATTCAGATGTGATAGACAAACTAGGAGACCCAGGCACCTTTAGACTCCCTGTCTCGATAAATGGAGTATCCTTAGGATTAGGGATGTGTGACTCAGGTTCTAGCTGCAACATTATTCCCTTTTCACTCTGCCAAGATGCAAACTTTCAGGTTGACATGGACCAGAAGCACAACATTTGTTTTGTTGATCATAAGGTCGACATGGTCGCTGGCATGTTGAAGAACTGTAATCTCAGGGTGGGAAGTTTCTACTTACCTACTGATTTTCTTGTCCTGGATATCCCTAATGACCCAAGTGCAAATATTTTGTTGGGGAGTCCATTTTTAGCAACTAGCCGAGCCATTTTAGATTATGTTAATAGCGACATTATGCTAAAGGTCAACAATGATGCTCAAACCTTTAAGGTCCTAGAGCCGCTACCCAATAGACCTAGAGAGTGCCGTGTTAGCTCAAGCTATAGAGAAATAAAAATCATTAAGATAGAAGATGTGCGGGATAAGCAAAAGATTGTTGTGGTTCAGACCAGCAAGCAGGAGTTCATGACAGTTCTACTTTGAGAGAGGGACGATAAGATTTACGACAAAGCGCAAAGGGAAGCGGTCATGTCTGACATGCCTACCCTATGCAGTTCAAGTCCAAATACAAATGTTGAAACCGTGAATTCTTTGAGCTTTAAAGATAATCTTACTGTTAGACATATTTTAGTTTTAATGATGACGGCCAGACTAGCTGTTATAGAGCAAAAGCAAAAAGATGTCTAGATTGAATATGTAGGTTTACTAGAGTTTGATCTTTGTATAGGTTTGATCAAACAAGCAATGTAAAGAGGTCAGTTGACTTGATCAGTAGACCTATCTAGGTCTGTAGAGTGTCTAGGTCAGTAGAGTGTCTAGGACCTGTTGATGGTTGAAGGCTGAGGGTTCAAACTCAGTAGTGAAGGCTAATGGATCAAGCTTAGTATTAAAGTCAAAGATATGGGATCAGAATTCAAGGAAGTCTGTGATGACCTAAACTGATCACATATACCTTGTGTAGAAGGTCTAAGTTCCATAAAAATAAAATGATGATTGGAACTTGGTTATACTTGAAATGGTGTACTCTAACTTCACAAGAAAAAGTTAGATGAGAAGCAGTCAGCTGAGGTGTTCTTAAAACACAACAGAATAAAAGTCAGCTGACCGTACTAGTACATCAGCAGACTTATACAAAAGGTATCTGCTGAATGTAAAAGTCAAATTAATCCAAGTTTTTCTGAAATATTAAATGGATAAGGATGAATTATAAGCATTAGATTAATCAGTCAATCAATGGCCAAGATGAAAGGGATGTTGTAAGGATTTCAGAGCCATAGAATTATATCATTGGTTGATAGACTGTACTGTCAGAAGGACACTGACAGTGTCAGTATAGTACATCAGAGGAATTTCAGGTATATTCAAACAATCCTGTAACGGTTGTATTTGAAATTCAAATTCAAATCACAAGATCTACACCTATAAATAGAGGACTCCTGTTTCAGATTGCAACACACAAGACAATATCAAGAATTCACACGAAGCAAGTAAGTTTTTGAGCCAGAAATTGATAAAAGTGCAATCTTACCCTGCTGATACTTTGAGCTTTAAATTTTTGATCAAGGATTTTCTTCAAGTGTTTCTACAATAAAGTTCTATCTAGTATACACACTTGAAGACTACAAGCTGCTGATCTTATCATCCTGATCAAAAGCTTGCTGAAAGCTGAATCACTTTCTTGATTCAATCCCTTCTTTTTCAAGAAGAACTTGAAGAGAGAGAAGCACTGCAGAAGTGTCAAGGACTGTTGTGTTTTGTGGTGGAGCTGGTGAAGAGGCAATCCTACCCTTCAAGGACTAGTGGAATACTTAGGAGCATCAATCCTATATGTTTCTAGTGTTCAGTTTGTGAAGCCATAGTCATTGGTCAAGGACAAACAGTTTAGGGATTTTTGTTACAGCTATCTCAAAAGTCCCAAATGAATTTCCTCCAACATCACAGGAGAAGAGTGGACTGACATGCTTACACCACCTGGAACCACTATAAAACTTGCCTCATTTACTTTACAACATTTAGTTTCTGCAATTTACTTTATATGCATACTTATCACATCAATCTACTGAACTAGCAACTGAATCAATTGCACTAATGAGTATCTAATACTTAGTATCATCTTTAAAACAACAAGTAACAATGCTTAATCTAAGATATTCCACTGCAACAAATTCAATAGATTCAATAGTCAGCAGACTGCTGAAGGTCAGCGACTATTGAACCCTGCTGAGTTTGTCAACTTCAAAAAGTTTTAAGTGTTAAGTTTATTCACCCCCCCCCCCTCTAAACTTAACCAAAGTATTTTCAAGGGACCAACAATTGGTATCAGAGCAAGGCTTCTGTTTGAAGGTAATACTACTTGTTGTGCTTGTGAAAAATGTTTGAAATTTTTTTCAAGTTTCTATTTTCAAGTTTGTGCATCATGGATAACAACCAGTATGCTAGGACAATGTTGATGTGCTTTCTAGATCGTTTTGATGAGTATAAACGCCGGATACAGGCTTATCTAACTGCAACTCATGATGAGATGATGAATGTGCTGATTGATGGACCATTGGAGATCACCAAAGTCATAACTGTGGATGGTCAAAATCAAACTGTTCCAAATCCAAAGAGTAAGTGGGGTGCTGAAGATAGAAAAAGGGCAAATCTGAACAATATTTCTATTGATATCATCTACAGAACTTTATGTTAGTAATATCATCTGCAACGGAAGCGATTTAAGGATCTAGATCTATAAATTACACGTAATAAAATAACTAGATCTACATCTACAAGGGGGTTGTAGATCATACCTCTTGGATCTCAAAATCCAAGTAGAAGAACCGCAATAGGAAGAACAAAAGATGGTGTGAAGAGCACTACGATCTTCCGCACGTGTGATCCAAGCAACTCCCGGTGGAAGGAAATCATCGTCTCGAATCCTCCCGATATGCTACCCGGAAAACCTCTAAGATTTTCCCTCTCACCCTCTTGGCCAAAATTTATCTATCCTCTCTCTAAGAGATGATAGTCGAATTTTTGTGTGTATTTTAGGCTTGGGAGAACTCTCTTTATATAGGAGAGTAATCCTTGTCCTCCAAGGATTTTTATTTTGCAAATAAATAAATCCAATTAATAAAAGATAATCCCAAAATATTCTAGAACAAATCTAGAATAATCTTTATCTTTATTTCTTACCATAAATATTTATCCAATAAATATTTTGTGCACATGTCTTATTAATACACAAGAAAACTAATTTCTTGCTCCATAATACAATGCCTTGGCCGAATTTTATCTTATTGACCTAGTCATTATTATTTTCGGCCACAATACATTAATTGGGCCAAGATTATGAAAAATGTCTTTTTCACATATTTAATTATTTAGCCCAACTAATTTAATAGTCCAATAACAATTAATTCACATATCGTTTTAATTAAATTCTAACAAGAACTAAATTAATATTATTAGGATTCGACGTCCGAGAATAGCTATGCTATATTGGAGGCACGTCGGGGACCATGGACTAATAATCAGCGGCTCCGATAAATCAAATAAATAATTATCTTACTAACAGAATAATTATATTCGATAAATCAATCACAGGAATATGCCACCATAATCCCGTGACTGCACTCCTCCGATTACGAGATTATATTTATCTCCTCACGAGAATGATAATAAGCGTCCATTGATATAATCATTACATATGGATTAATCCTCCATAGACTGTTCATTCTAAATCGGGAAGTTACCGTTAACCCTTCTTCGTAACCTCTTATCCTTATTTACCATTAACCCTAGTGATCAATTAATTCATACAACTCTTTGGTAGCTAATCGATTGTAATATGAACTCGCACGATCGATCGTTTCTAGGATTAACAAATAAGGAAACTGTCTATCTACTTCCATAAATGGAAGGAATGGATTCCGTATCTGTGATAACACAGACTACTCACTCAATCCAGTACAATGCCAAGATGGGGTAATTCATATCACAGACTCAGTGTAATCCTTAACCGTCAAGTCAAACCTCATACTGATTCAAGCAGTTGACTGTGATCACCTTAGGATTAAGATATATCCATAAATATGATCATCGATTGATTCGATAAGACTTCTCGATTACAGAATTATATCGTGAACCTAATCAAATCGGTCCAGCCCTATATGATATATATAAATGTCCCACTAGGTTCTCTTAACCAAAAGCTGGATAAGACAATCACACCTATTGTGTTCTGGGCACATTAATAGCATGTTAAAGGAGAGACCCGATACTCTCGATTAACTTCACTATGGGCTAATTGTATTTTAAGTACATCTTCACTAACTCAATCCTCCCGTGTATATCCCATACACTGAGTTAAGTGATTACATAAACGATATTCTTTAGGGTTTTATGTAGTGTAAACACTATTGTCACATCGGTGAATATGAGAATAATAAATTTGAATAATAATATCATTTCATTTATTAAATAAAACAATTACAAAATTGTCTTTCGGGCATTACACCTAACACTTTAGATAGCAATATATACATGAAAGTGAAAGATCGCAAAACTGCCAAAGAACTATGGGAAAGATTGCAACTCATTTGTGAAGGCACTGATGCAATAAAAAAGAACAAGATCAGTGTCGCCAAGCAAAAGTTTCAAGAGTTCAAGATGGAATCTAGGTTCAATGCAATTCTGGATGAACTCACCCTGCTGAATGTTGTTTATACAAAAGAAGATAGCTACACCAGAATTCTCAAAGCCTTACCTGCAAAAGAAGTCTGGGAAATGAAGGTCACTACAATGGAGGAGTCTAGAAGACTACATGAGGAAGATAACTTCAAATTGTTCTTTGGTCTCAAATCCTATGAATTTAGCAAGGATCTTGTTGCAAGTGCTGAAAAAGAAGCAAAAAAGACAACAACACTGGTTGCTGCTCATTAAGAAGAATCAACAAATGTTCAAGATGATGTGCTAGATGAAATGCAAGAGCAAATAGCCATACTGACTAAAAGGATAAGAATGATGAAATCTAGAAAAACATCTCCAAGGAATTCTGGCAAGAAAACAATTGAGAAAAAGTAAGAATCCAAAAAGGATCATGACTTTCTGTGCTTTAACTGCAAGAAACCAGGACACTTCAAACCTGATTATCCTGAGTTAAAACAAAATAAGGATCCTGACTACCTATGCTTTAACTGCAAGAAGCCTGGACATTTTAGACTGATCGGACTTGCTTTCAAGAACAAAGGTCGCAGAGAGGAGATCTGGTAGAAAAGCATTGGTTGCTGATGATGAATCTGGTTATGAAGTAGAGTCTGAAAAAGGAAATGAATCAGATGACACTACTCTCATAGCACATATGGATGATTATGCTTTCATGGCTTATATGGATGAAACTGAGGAGGTATACAATTATGTATCTATTAACACTCCTACTGAAAGTGAATGTGAATCTACTGGTGGTTTCAATCCAAAATTTTTTGACAATGAAGAACCTCTAGATGTCCACTTTAACCAACCGAGGATAATACAATCTGGTTATGAGATTTTGAAGGCAGAAAGAGAAGCACTTCAAGCAGAAATCCAAAGATTGAATGCTGAATTAAGAATTCTCAAAGGCACAGAAAAAGATTATGAACAGAATCAGTATAAGTCTACTACACCAGCAGTGGCAACTGAGTCTTCTACACAATCAAGTTTCACAACTACATTCAAATCTAGGAAGCCATATGGTGATAGAACAAGCCTTGGATTTGACACTCAACAACCTTCTAAGGATGGATCAAGTAAGGCTACTGAACCTAGTGCCAGAATTGGTCCTAAGTTTGTGGCTGCACAAGATCCAACATCTCAAAAGGTTGCTGAGGCAGTAAAGCCTACTGAGAATGCTTCAAATAAGCAAAATCAAAAGTCCAAAGGGACAACAATACCTAACAAAAAGGGTACATCTAAAGGTAGGACTGCTGTGTTAGCATTCATACAACCAAACAAGAATTGAAAAGGAGAAGATGAATGCTGGAAGCTTGTGATATCAAAAGTGAAAAGCTTACATAGTAGAATACAAGAGAGAGGCTTATATAGCCAGGCACAAAGCAAAACTAAAAGGAAAAAGACTAAAAAGCCCTTAAGGCAAAAAACTAATAGCTAATATAAATATATATGCTAACACCCCCCCCCCCAAACTCACGATGGTACAACAAGAAGCATCGAGAGTTTGTCAACGAAAAATCGTTGACGCTCGACAGTGTGAGACTTCGTGAAGAAGTCAGCCAACTGTAAGGATGACGGAGTAAACGGTAGATAAATGGTGCCATGATCCAAATGATGCCGAGTGAAATGACAGTCAATCTCAATGTGTTTGGTGCGCTCATGAAACACCGTATTGTGAGCAATCTGAATGGCACTCTTATTATCACAATACATAGGAGTGGGATCAGAAAGAGTAACTCCCATATCAGCCAGTAACCAACGGAACCATATAATCTCAGCCGTAGTGGAAGCTATAGCACGATACTCTGCCTCGGTGGAAGAATGGGAAACTACATCTTGTTTCTTCCTTTTCCACGAAATAAGAGAATCACCAAGAAAAATACAAAACCCAATCGTGGACTTCCGAAAAGTCGGATCACCAGCCCAATCTGCATCAGAAAAAGCATGAAGCTCCAAGGAAGAAGTCGATGGAAACAAAAGACTCTGGTAAAGAGATCCCCGTAGGTAACGCAAAATACTCACAACAGTAGCCCAATGTACAGCAGTAGGTGCTGAAATAAACTGACTAACAATGTGAACAATATAGGCAATATCAGGGCGAGTGATCGTCAAATAAACAAGACTGCCAACAATGGGCCTATACATAGTGGGATTAGGTAGATGAGTGCCATCATCTGGAGTATACTTTGCTTTCAGCTCGAGAGGAGTGTCAGAGGTGCGAGTGTCATTGAGCCATGCACGGTGAATAATATCAGCAGCATACTTGGACTGAGAGAGGAGGTAACCTCGTGGTGAGGAGGCAACTTCAATTCTCAAAATATATCGTAAAGGGACCAAATCTTTCATCTCAAAGCAACGGGACAAGGTTGCTTTCAAATCCACAATACCGTCAACATCATCACTCGTAATAATCATATCATCAACATATAACAAAAGGAGAACACGACCAGCAGAAGTCGATTGAACAAATAAAGCAGAGTCATAAGGACTAGAGACAAATCCAAGGGAGATCAAAACCCGAGAAAATCTATCATACCAAGCCCGAAGGGCTTGTTTAAGTCCATACAGCGCCTTCTAAAGGCGACAAACCTGTCCTGGAGCATGAGAAACACCTGGTGGGGGAACCAAATGCACTTCTTCCTTCAAGTCGCCATTCAAAAAGGCATTTTTAACATCCATCTGTGATATATGCCACTGACGAACAGATGCAAAAGCAATGAGGACACGGACTGAAGTTATCTTGGCAACATGAGCAAAAGTCTCCTCATAATCTAAACCATACTTTTGAGAAAACCCCTTAGCAACTAAGTGGGCCTTGTATCGCTCAATAGAACCATCGGATTTTGTCTTAACTTTGTACACCCATCTAGAACCAATAGTCTTTTTACCTGCAGGAAGATAAACAAGGTCCCAAGTACCAGTCTTGTCTAAGGTAGACAGTTCCTCACCCATAGCATTTTGCCAATCACGGGAAGGAACAGCCTCCTTATAAGAGGAAGGCTTAGAGATAGGATCAATGGGAACAAGAAAGGAAGCAAAAGTCTTAGAATAACAAGAATAGGCAAAATCAGGTAACTGAGTAGACTTATATATGCGTACTGGATAGCGGGGCTCAGCAAGATCCGTCGTCACAAGTGGTGATTGGGTAGCCGTATCAGGGGTCGGAGAATCATCAATAATAGGTGTAGTAGGAGGTGAAGAGTGAGACGAGAAAGGATCAATGTGAATAAGATCAGATTTAGTCAAGTTGTGGGTGCTGGTGGGAATGGTGAAGAAAGGGATATGCTCAAGGAAGAAGACATGGCGAGACACGTATAGTTTTCGAGAGGAGGGATCATAACAACGATAACCTTTTTGACCTATACCATACCCAAGGAAAACACATATAGCAACATGAGAAGAAAGTTTGGACAGTTCTACATGTGGACGAAGAACAAAGCAAGTGGAACCGAAGACTCTTAAGAGAGAATAATTATGACTTTGACCAAATAATTGTTCATAAGGAGAAAGGCCAAAGTTATGAGCAGCCAGGATACGATTAATAATGTAAGAAGAGGTGAGTATAGCTTCTCCCCAAAACTCATTTGGAACACTAGCGGATAGTAACATAGACCTAGCAGTTTCAATAATATGTCGGTGTTTTCACTCAGCAACACCATTCTGCTGAGGGGTATCAGTGCATGAAGACTGATGCATAGTACCTTCAAGAAGAAAAAGATCATAAAGGGTTCCACTAGTGTATTCCCCACCCAAATCAGAACAGAAACACTTAACAACAGTGGAATGTTGGGTTTTAACATAGGCTTGAAAACCAGTATAAATCTTAGTGAACTCAGAACGATGTTTCATCAAAAACACCCAAACATAACGAGTATAGTCATCAATAAAGGACACATAATATCTAGACCCCCCTTTGGTAGGAATAGGAGTGGGTCCCCAAACATCAGAGTGGACTAAATCAAAAGGCGCACAAGATTTTGATGAACTATTATGAAAAGGCAAAGCAGAAAATTTCCTAAGTTTACATCCACAACAATCAGAAATATCATGAGATTTCAAATCACCCAAAACACCAGAATTGCACAAAAATTTCAAATGAGAGTGTGAAACATGACCAAGTCTAGAATGCTATAAAAATATTTAGAGGATGAACTGGTTAAATGAAAAGAAGATAAATCAACAAAGGGGCAGCTGCATAGCCAGGAGTATGCAGCTCATCCAAAACATATAGACCCCCCTGTCTACGGCATGTCCCAATCAGCCTCTTGGAATCGGGATCCTGCACAGAACAAGAAGTGGAAGAAAAATGAACAAAATATCCAGAATAACATAATTGACCAACAGATGCAAGACTGAGAGTAAGTTTAGGGATACAATAGACATTTGAGAGAGACACGTGGGGAGTGTGAATAGTGCCAATGCCATCTAATGGCAAAGGTGAGCCATCAAAGCATAATAAATAGTAGGGAACATGAGTCAGAAGACAAAGATGTAAACTTAGATGAATAAGGAGACATATGAAAAGAAGACCCAGAGTCTAAAACCCATAGGGATGATGGTTTACTTGAGGGATTTGATGAAGGCAAACCAGTTGGAGAACGAGTAGTCATGGAAAAATGCTGAGGCGGCGGGACTGTCTGACCTGAGGATAGAGACTGAGTAGCAAGGAATCTCTGAAACTTTTCTGCAAGGGCATCCATAGAAGGATTCTGAGAAGAAGCCACATCCAAATCACCCGAAGGTGCAGCCACAACCATATAAGATGACCCAATACGGGTCTGTCCCTGTCCGGTACCCTGTGTGCGTGGTTCATCCACCACGGTTACATTCTTCGAGACTTATCACCAGACTTCGAATTCTTCAAAGCTAATTCAGGGCACTGACTTTTCCAATGTCCAGGCTTCTTACAATAATGACACTCATCCTTTTTAGCAGTATTTGTCTGAAACTGTTGAGATGGTGCTGCTAAAACGGATGCAGAAGGGGCGGTTTGTACCTTTTCAGTTTGTGTTTTCAGACGAGTTTCTTTAGCTAACAACTCATGAACCACTGAATTGACAGAAGGCAAGGGATTACGATGCATAATCGAAGCACGACAGTGCTCATATTCTGGATGAAGCGAGTGTAAGAGCTGAACAAGACGCGATTCCTCCCGATGAACAATATAAGGTTCAAAGGCTTTCAATTCAGCAGACTCTGTCATAGCCAACTGATCCCAAAGAGTAGTGATTTCAGCATAAAATTCCTGAATGCAGTGATCATTCTGTGACAAAACACGAATTTCCCCTTGTTGGTCCCAGAGAAGGGTGAACACAGAACTTACACTGGTCACCAAAGCAAAGCAGAATATGATGCGTATGTATTGGACCATGTAAGAGAATTTTTCGAGACAGGAAGGACTTTATCCTCACTCCTCACAAGATGAAGCTTGGGCTGATTGGCTAAGCTATCAGGATGAAAGGATGAGAAAGCGATATGGCCAAACTCTACAATGAAGTCAAAAGAGAATTTGCACTTCTCAAACAAACCAACAACAAACCAAGCAGCCCATACCACTATCTGCAAAAGGACCAGAAGACTTGCCAGCTGAACAACAAGAAGATTTCAAATATATGGCAAAATTCTTCAATCCTATGGGGAGAATAGAGAAACAGGAACAGTGGAGTCTCTACAAAAGTCTCAAGTTTGCAGACTCACATATTGCTGAGGCTAGGGAAAGACTTGAAAAATATTTTGGAGAACCTAAGGCAAATGAGACCATGCCTGATTTCAACAGACTCTTTGCCAAAAGAGTTTTCCAGGGTGTATCTGAATACACAGCTTTGGCTTACTGGAAGTGGAAGTTTCCAGAAATTGACTGGAAAGACATGGAAGACGTTCAGACTACAAAATTCAAGAGGTACAAGGCTAAATTGAGCAAAATGTAGTTTGTAACACTTGAATAAAATCTTAGAACTTATTACCCTATGATGGAAGAATAAAATTGTTGAACTTTTATTCAGTTGTTTATTATGAAAATTTTTGATTACTTATGTTCAGGCTTATGAGGGTTTTGGCATCATCAAAAAGGGGGAAATTGTTAGGAACATTTTATTATGTTTTGATGATGGCCATACTAGCTGTTATAGCAAGCCTGAAATAAGTTAGAACTCTCTGTATAAGTCTTTACTTAGAGTCTGACATGTTGTATAAGTTGAGTCAGACAAGTATTGTACTAGTTGGTAGGACGGCAAAGCAAAAACAGATATTCGGCAAAGTGAAGCCAGCAAAGCACCAGCAGAGAAGTATGAAGACATTATGGTCTGACCTATAACCAAGGAAGTCTGTGATGACCTTGAATAAGTCTAAGTTATGTTTTAAGTGATGAAACTCAATGTTCAAATATGGTGTACACTGGTCTCACCCAAATCAAGGATCAGTGAAGTACAAAGACTCTCCAAAAAATAGAACAAAGAAGGAAACAGTGAATCGGCTGAGTAAACTGACCTTCGGCAAAGAGAAAACAAAACAATCAAGAAAGAAAAATCAAGCAGAAACTCTGTCAATTTAAAAAGCCTTCTCTCTGAACTTACAAAGACATATCTAGTGATCAACTCAAGTATCAGAACTACAAAGTCATACTCGAGGTGAGATTGATCAAGCAAGTGTGTGAATCACATTCACATCAAACTGAAGCAACTGGAATCGGAGGCAATCTGAGAAGGAGTTGAATCTGTGATAGCTGTTGAAGGATCTTAATCTTAAGGAACAGCAAAAGGAAGACTGAATCACTGAAGCTGTTGCAGTCAAGGAGTGATAGTCTTGTAGATTGTGAAGCTTGGGAAGCCAAGGACAATCATACTATTGTATCTGTGAAAACAATAGTGAATTCCTCCAATCATCACAGGAGAAGAGTGGATTAAGGGATTACACCACCCTGAACCACTATAAGCCTTGTGTCAATTTAAATTCTGCAATTTACTTTACAGCATTTATTTAATTAGCCTACATCATAACTTATATCTGTGACTGTCTACACTGATTTGAAAACAACATAGTAAGAAGGGACTTATCCGCTGCCTGAAAGCTTTTAAATAGAAGAAAGGTTTTTGAAACTCCACTATAGTCATTCATCCCCCCCCCCCCTCTGACTATAGTTTCACCCTTCTCTTTGGTAAACATGTTTACCAAAATCTCTTTGGTAAACATGCTTCCGCTATCATTGTCCGATTGCTTCCTTGATGGTTCTGTTTCTTCTTTTCGCAACACCATTTTGTTGTGGAGTTCTGCTGTGAGATAGTTGATGTAATACTCCATTTTCTTCACAATAGGTTCGATAATTTCATTTAGGAATTCGGTGCCTCTATCGATCGATCTTGATAATCTATAGCTCTTTCTCATTACGGAGTCTTCTCAACAAATCTGGCGACTTCTTGAGTGTTTCTTTACGCTTGTTCATGAAAATGGTCCATGTGTACTTTGAGAAGTCATCCACCACTACAAGAGTGTATTTCTTACCACTCACACTTCTTGGTGTGGACTGGTCCAAACAAGTCCATGTGCAAAGCAGATGTAGAACTCTTGTTGTAGATTGATAAGGCTTTGACTTGAATGAACTTTTTATTTGTTTTCTTTTTGACAAGCATCACATAGACTCTCTTTCTTGAATGTGATCTCTGGCGAGCCTTCAACTAGCTTGCTCCTTGATAGTTTGTTGATGGTCTTGAAATTGAGTGATTTAATCTTCTCGTGCCAAATCCAAACTTGTTGATTGTTTATTCTTGACAAGTAGGCATGTTTTCGCGCTTTAGTGTTTTCTAGTCCACCACATACATGTTGTCTTGTCTTTCACCTGCAAGAACTACTTGTGTTGGTTTGACTGTGAATCACTTTGCATCCTTCTTTGTTGAAGTGCACATTGTAGCCTTTGTCACTGAATTGGTGATGCTCATCGATTGAATTTAAGTCCCTTGACATATGCCACATTTTGAATCTTTAGATTGTTCTTGAGTATTATGCCTTCCCCTTAATCTTGCCAGGTTTTCTTTACCTCCAAATGTGACTTTGGGTCCATCAAAAGCTTTGAAGTCAGTGAGCCATTTCTTGTTTCTCGTCATGTCTCGGAACATCCTTTGTCTATGTACCGGACATCCTACAAAAGCAGTTAATTAAGTTTAGGTACCCAACCTTTGTTTGGGTCCATGCTTGTTAGCAATCATGCCTCCCATACCAAGGGTGTATCCAAAAGGTCTTCTTTTGGATAATTGAAGTCATCAACTTCATATGTATAAGGCATGGCGAGAATAACTTCTAGTATTTTCTTGAAGGTATTCGATACTTTTCTCCACCTTTTGGTGCATTTGCATCCTTCTTTACTTTCCAATATGCAGAGGAAACCTTTCTTGCTTCATGTGTCTAAGGCAGTTTGGTTTTTCTTAAACACATGATGCATTTTGTGGAATGGTTTCCTCTTGTATTTTGGAGGTGCAACATTCAATCACCTCACGAAGGGTAAAGTCCGCCTTTTCCTTTCGGATGGCTGTGGTTCTTGATTATTTGGAAGGAGGATTTAGTTTCTTTGTTTCACTACCTTTGGGTCTTGACTTCACCGAACAGATGATCTGTTGGAACCATGGTTCATCCCTTTCTAAATTTTGGTCCACTAGTGGTCTGAATTTAGAATGGTGTTGATCATTGTTCCTACTTTCATCCTCGATTGTTATAGCCAAGACCAGATCTGGATCCAAACCTTTTGAGGGTTTGTGTCGGTGCTTTTAGTGGTGCAGTGGATACCTTCACTTTGGTGAGGAGATTTTCTTAAGCGATCTTTTAGTAACACATGTATGATCATCGCTTTTTGTTGATCATTTAAGTAGGTCTCTTACTAGTTAATTCAGCTTTTGCTTCATCCAGTTCTTTCTTTAACCTCTTATTCTCTTTTCTTAGATCCTTGCATTCCTTTTCTAGAATTTCATGATTCTTTTCAATTTCATCAAATTTAGTCATGAGATTTTGGACTAGAGTCTCTTTGTATCTAATGGGAGACTAGAGGATTGTGCGATGTTAGATGTGGATGCATTAGATGAAGAACAGAACTAGATGTTACCTCGTTTCATCTCGATTCTTTAGCTATTAAACATAGGCTTGTTTCGATCGTAATACGAGCCATCACTTTTATCTTCATCCAATTCTTTGGTCATGAGGCATAGGCATGCTTTTTCACTTTACGATTTGTCTTCTTCATCACTATTATATCCGAGTCATTGTGAGATGATTCTTCATGCTTTTCAACTCTTTGGATTACGCCTTAAGTGCCTTCTTGCTCTTTCTCATTTCAGATGCTCTGTATTTCTTCTTTTCATCATCTTTGTCATTTTCTTCAGGACAATCAGCCTTGAAGTGACCTTTCTTGTTGCAATTGAAGCATCTGTATTCATCATCTTTCTTCTTCATGTCTCTGTTTGAGCTTGACTTTTTGTTTGATGACGAATTTCCTTTGAATGGCTTCTTTTAAAAAATCTGTCAAAACGTTTAACTAATAAAGCTACCATTCTTTTAATTCTTGTGTCTCTTTCTTTGATGCATTCGGCAAAGTTACTTTCTTTGGGGTGCGGCTAATGCAATGATTTTGTGTGTCTGCCGGAGCACCATCTTCGCCGTTCAATTCGAATTCATGAGCTTTTAAGCCGGGACATCGATTGTCGAGTGTCGGTGCTTGCAAGATTTATTGTTCCTCTCGATTCATCGATGTTATGATCTTCCATCTTTCAGGTAGTCCTCTCAAGATTTTCAAGCATACTTCTTTTTGGGGATATATGTGTCCAAGTTTGTTGTAATTCATCGATGATGCTTGAGAATACATTGTCCATTTGATCAATGGATTCACCGGCCTTCATTTTAAAGTTCTCAAACTTCGCTTTTGCAACAGATAATTTGTTTTCTTTAATCGCTTGAGATCCTTCATTTATCAATGATAGCTTGTCCCACATCTCCTTTCTTTGTTTTGCGATCTTTAATTCTCATGAACATGTTGTTTGTCAGGGTCTTCAAGATCATCTCTTTTGCAACGAAGTCAGATTTGCTCTTCTCCTGTCATCCTTGGTCCAATCCTTTTAGGTTTGTCAATTTCCTTTCCTTGATCTCGCTCTGTGCCTACCACCGTAGTGATTATGATCGGCCCATCATTGATTACATCCAAAGATCTCTTCATGAGTTCTTTGCAAGATGAGACAAGATTCTTATTTTATATTCATCAAAATTGTTAACATTAAAAGCAGTACTTTTGACAAGAAGTTTGAGGAATCCATCAAGTATAATTGAATATATAAATGACGGTGAATGGAAAACTGATTTGAAAAGCGCTTTGAAAATATGTGATCTCCTTGTTACGTAAATTAGATCCGAGCAGGTTACGATACTAGGAACACCGCTCCGATACCAATTGTTGGTCCCAGAGAAGGTGAAACTATAGTCGAGGGGGGTGAATGACTATAGTAGAGTTTGGCCATATCAGTTCTCATCCTTTCATCCACGATAGCTTAGCCAATCAGCCCAAGCTTCATCTTGTGAGGAGTGAGGATAAAGTCCTTCTGTACTACGAAAAATTCTCTTACATGGTCCAGTACATCTGCATCATATTCTGCTTTGCTTTGGTGACCAGTGTAAGTTCTGTGCTCACCAGTATATTTGGAGCTGCTGCTACCTCTGCTGGTGTTTCCTCTGGTGCTGAGTCTGTGTTGACTGACAGATCCTCTTTGCTGACTAGATCCAGGCCTTTGCTGTCTGCCGGACCTGTCTCTATCATCATCTCTTCTTTGCATAGGGTGAGGAAATCCAATGCAGGGTTCCTTTAGGGCCTTTTCCCTTTCTTCTCTGACCCTTCTTTGTTGTTCTTCTGCTTCATTTCTGATTCTTATTTCTCTGTCTCTTGCTCTCAGTTGTTCCTCAGTGAAATTTGGAGGTCTGATTGTTGATCCTTCAGGCTTATCCAGGTTTTCCCCCTTTTTGGCAGCATCATCCCTTTGCTGGAGTAGGATGCTATTGGTGGCCTCTGCCGTTCCAATCAGAGAATCAAGTTTTGATTCAATAGATGTGAATCTTTTGTTATGATCATTCAATTTCTCATTGACACTCCTAAGTCTAGTGCCAAAAGCTCTTGCCCGGTGATTCGTTTTCTTGGGAAATGTGTTGCCCGAGGCCTGCAAGGTATTAGTGATATTGATGTTGAGTTGCTTCATCGATTTCCTTGTTGTTGAACAACAATATTTTGTGCATCAATGTATTCGCAATGGCACGAAACTTGTTTTCAATGGAGGAGCTTTTGTCATTAAAAGTCAAGTCATGGATCCGAGATACATTGCTTGTCGCATTCAATTCTTCACCAGCAAGTCCGCCGCTTTCTCAAAAGTTTCATTTGTAATGCCGGTTTTCGACAGAGAGTCTCATGCCTTGTTTGTTGTTTTCGGATCCGCTTTTGTCCCCTTGTCTTGATGTTGAGTGACATCTGCATTTACATCTTGATCTTCAAGAATTTGCGTAGATGTATATCTTTGGTGTGGCTTGAATTTCTTTGTTCCCCTTATCTCTATGCCGGGGTTGTCTTGGTTGGAGTGGCGGCGGTGAGCGGTGTCCATAATGTTATCACTTTTTGTTATTGGAGCGTTGACGAACAACGGTTGAGTGGATGTCTTTCTTTGGAGTTGTAGGTTTGTCGGAGGCTTGTGGTTTCAAAAATGTACGGAGAAGAGTAGTGTCATCAATTGCATCTCGTGCAGGAGAGTTCTCTTCTTTATTTTGACCAAGATTATCATCATCATCTTGATCATGATCATTATCATCATTGTCATCATGATCATCACCATCATCCCGATCATTATCATCTCCATCATCTTACGAGTCATCACTTTGTCTCCCAGAGATGCAGGGCGATTTTGCCTTATTTGCATCAACCATTTCCCATAGTGGTGATTCATCAAGTACACTACCGAGTTGTGATTCCCGAGAAAATCAAATAGCCATGCTTCTTCCAAGCATGTCATCCGAGTCTTGAAGTCGTTGTTTGGAATCGCCTTCCTTCCACTCAAGATATTCGCAATTCGATCATCTATATCGTTTTGAGATAATAATCTGATTTCTTTTGGAGATGATTCCTCATCCTCTCCAGTGTTTTCGTTATGAGGGTGCTGTTCATCCTTATCGATTTTTCTTCTTCTTCATTACGCTTGATTGTCAGAACCTTCTTCCTATTCTTCTTCATCAATCAATTGTCCAAAGTCTCATCGTTTCGGACTTTTGAATCTTTGTTTCTTTCTTTGACCGGTGGTGCTGCGTGTGGATTTCTTCCTCTTCCCTTCTCCTACCTTCTGTTGTTGTTTAACATAAGTAAACATGACTTTGGATTCATGCAGTTTGTGGAGTTGTACTGTGGGGACTTTAAGACATTGCAACAAGTAGTGTAACTGAATGCCATATGACTTTTTCACCCAGAATTGTCCTTTCTTAGTCTTTCCTTCTTTTGTCCCCTTGTTTGCTGCTTTTACTTCACTTTGGATTTGCTCTTTGAGTCTTAGAAAGAAGTATTTTGCCCAGTTGAATTGCAGATTGTTGTAGATGATTCCCATTAGCCTCATTCGATTTCTGTCATTGCATTATTTGCTCCCAATTTTCCTTCAATGGTCTTGCCAATTAGGGCACTGAACTCATTGAATGGTTTCTTTAAAGCGGATCTCAAACAATTGACCTTTGTAGATCCTGGGTTTGCCGTTTTGGCAATGGTTGCCCAGAAATCATCCAAGTTTTGTGATACAGATGTCACTTTTTCTTGGCCTTTATTTGAAAGTTTAAGATGTTTGTGAATTACCTTTTCTGTAATCGCCACTTCTTTTCCGTTGTGAGATGCTACAATCTTGTCTTCTTCCCACTCGTCACCTTCTTGGCGAGGAGCCCAGTGCGTATTGTGCAGATTTCGGAAGGAATCAGACGTTCATATGGACCTCGGTTATGGGCGGATTGAGAAAGGTTGATAGATTTAGGATTTTGCAACCCGCCGCCAATCGTTTGGCATCTTCGTCATTTCCATACGATTTCAAGTAGTGTTCTTCTTGAAAGAAAGATCCCGTGGCAATCAATTTTTCATATCTAGCTTGGGTGTTTGAGGAGGATGATGCCATTTTTACTAAGGTTTGAAAATGAACTTGAGTTTGTAATAGAAAGTAACAAGAGTAGGGTTTGTAATTGCCAAGAAAGCGTAAAGATTTCTGAAAATTTCTAAGTCTTGTTTATATAGTGTGATTTGGGTAGTGTGAACGTGGTTTGAATATGGAAGGATTTTGTGGCATAATGGTGTGATTTTGTGTATGAAAATCGTGATATTCGAGTGGAATGGGGGTGTGGTTTGAGGCAAGTAATGATAGAGCCCGTGAATCGAGGAGTTTATAATTCGAAAAATAATATAATTACCTCCATGATCATAAGTTGATCGCCACGTGTGTACAGAATAATCCTCCATAATTTCCTTATTCTCCACGTGTAATCAGAATTGATTTTGTTCACACTTTTAATTTGTCCAAGTCTTTATTTCGGTGAAGTGCCTTCGCTAGTCACTTAGCCGTCCCAATAGGTTCTTCACTTAGCTGCGCCATTTGACTGTTCCTAACAATCAGTTAAGTTACCTTCGCTGAATACCAGTATCTCCTGTAACGGCAAAGGTCGTACCAGTTAATGAAGTCACTTAGTTGATTACTCCAGTTAGCCGCTGTTAGATACTTATTCAATTTCAATCATTCCTAACTCAGTTCTTAGCTTACTGAATCTTTCATAACTGAGTGGTTTAGTGAAGATGTCAGCCAATTGATCTTCAGTGGGTATGTGTTTTAGGATGACATCCCCTTTTCAAGATGGTCTCGATAAAATGATGTCTTACATCAATATGCTTTGTTCTTGAGTGCAATCTTTGGATTTTTCGTAATAGATATTGCACTTGTGTTATCACACATGATTGGAATTGTTTTTCTTCTACTCCATAGTCCCTTAGATGTTGTCTTATCCATAGTACTTGTGCACAATGACTACTGTTTGCTATATATTACCTTGTTTGTTGATGTAGATATGGAGTTTTGCTTTTTTCTTGAACCAAGAGACTAGTGCGGTTCCTAGCATTTGGCAAGTTCAGAGGTGCTTTTTCTATCTATTTTGCATCCAAAGATAGTCGAGTCTGAATATGATATCAATGTAAATCCTCCATCTTTTGGATACCAAATACCAACATTTATAGTGTTTTTTAAGTATTTGATTATCCTTTTAGCTGCTAGAAGATGTGATTCTTTTGGTTGAGCTTGAAATCTTGCACACACTCCTACTGCAAATGCTATGTCAGGTCTGCTTGCAGTTAAGTATAATAATGATCCAATAATTCCTCTATACATTTTCTAATCAACATCTTTTCCTCCATCATCTTTTCCAAGTATGACTGTGGCACACATTGGTGTGTCTGCTGTGCCACTTGTATCCATCCCATACTTGTGTATCAAATCTCTTGTATACTTTGCTTGACTAATGAAAATGCCATCCTTCATTTGCTTTACTTGAAGTCCAAGGAAGTAGTTTAATTCTCCCATCATGCTCATCTGAAATTTGCTCTTCATCAGGTTTGCAAATTTCTCACACAGTTTTTCATCCTCTGATCCAAAGATTATATCATCAACATAGATTTGTACTAGCAAAGTGCTTGCTCCTTCCTCTAGTTTGAATAGAGTCTTGTCAATAGTTCCTTTGTTGAATCCATTCTTGATCAGAAATTGTGATAGTGTTTCATACCAGGCTCTAGGTGCCTATTTGAGGTCATAGAGGGCCTTCTTGAGTTTGTATACTTTGTCTTCTTTTCCTTTAATTTGAAATCCAGGAGGTTGTTCTACATAAACTTCTTCTTCCAAAAGTCCATTTAGGAATGCACTCTTTACATCCATTTGATAGACTTTGAAGTCTTTGTGTAAACAAATGCTAGAAAGAGTCGATTGCTTCCAATCTTGCTCTTTGGTGCAAATGTTTCATCATAATCTATTCCTTGACTTGGGAATAGCCATTTGCAACTAGCCTCGCTTTGTTTCTGACAACAGTTCCTTGCTCATCCATCTTGTTCCTGAATACCCATTTTGCACCAATGATGTTGGCCATTTCACGTCTGTCAACTAGTTCCCAGACTTCATTTCTTTCAAATTCATTTAGTTCCTCTTGCATGGCTGTGATCCAATTTGCATCTTGGATTGCATCATCTATGGTCTTGGGTTCCACTTGTGATAGAAAGCAAGTTAGCATGTGCTCAGGTTGTCTTACAGTTCGACTCTGTGTTAATGTCTCCAATGACTTGTTCTTCGAGGATGGTCTCTTAGCCAATTTAGGTCCGGTTGAAGTTGATCTTCACTTGGTTCTTCCATACCTTCATCTTTGAGCAAGAACTTCAACTTCAGGTGCTTAAATCGGTGTATTGGTAAGTGGTTCTTCTTGGTTTTCAAAATGATGATTTAGGATGGTAGCTGGTATGGTTGCATTTGTATAGATTTCCCTTTGTGCTGCCTTCTCTTCTTGATCTTGAAGATCTTCACCATTTGTATTTGGTTCATCAAAAACTACATGTATTGATTCTTCAATCACCAAGGTTCTTTTATTGAGTACTCTAAATGCTTTGCTGGTGTGTGAGTATCCCATGAAGATTGCTTCATCGGCCTTCTCATCAAAGGTATGCAGCTGATTCCTGTTTAAAACAAAACATTTTGATCCAAACATATGAAAATATGAGATATTAGGCTTTCTACCATTCCATATTTCATATGGAGTCTTTCCATGATATTTGTTGATGATTGATCTGTTTTGTGTATGGCATGCTGTGTTTGCTGCTTCAGCCCAAAATCTCTTTTGTAAACATGCTTATGCTATCATTGTCCTGACTGCTTCCTTGATGGTTCTGTTTCTTCTTTCTGCAACACCATTTTGTTGTGGAGTTCCTGCTGCAGATAGTTGATGTAATACTCCATTTTCTTCACAATAGGTTCTGATAATTTCATTTAGGAATTCAAGTGCATCTATTTGATCGATCTTGATAATCTTTAGCTCTTTCTCATTCTGGAGTCTTCTCAACAAATCTGGCAGCTTCTTGAGTGTTTCTTTCTTCTTGTTCATGAAAATGGTCTATGTGTACTTTGAGAAGTCATCCACCACTACAAGAGTGCATTTCTTACCACTCACACTTACTGGTGTGACTGGTCCAAACAAGTCCATGTGCAGCAGATGTAGAACTCTTGTTGTAGATTGATAAGGCTTTGACTTGAATGAACTTTTTATTTGTTTTCCTTTTTGACAAGCATCACATAGACTCTCTTTCTTGAATGTGATCTCTGGCAGGCCTTCAACTAGCTTGCTGGTCTTGAAATTCAGGTGATTTAATCTTCTGTGCCAAATCCAGCTTGTTGATTGTTTATTCTTGACAAGTTGGCATGTTTTCGCCTTTAGTTGTTTTCGTCCACCACATACATATTGTCTTGTCTTCTACACCGCAAGAACTCTTGTGTTGGTTTGACTGTGAATCACTTTGCATCCTTCTTTGTTGAAGTGCACATTGTAGCCTTTGTCATGCAGAATTGGTGATGCTCATCAGATTGAAGTTAAGTCCCTTGACATATGCCACATTTTGAATCTTTAGATTGTTCTTGAGTATTATGCCTTCCCCCTTAATCTTGCCAGGGTTTTCTTTACCTCCAAATGTGACTTTGGGTCCATCAAAAGCTTTGAAGTCAGTGAGCCATTTCTTGTTTCCTGTCATGTGTCTGGAACATCCACTGTCTATGTACTAGACATCCTACAAAATAGATTAATTAAGTTTAGGTACCCAACACTGTTTGGGTCCATGCTTGTTAGCAATCATGCCTTCCATACCAAGGGTGTATCCAAAAGGTCTTCTTTTTGGATAATTGAAGTCATCAACTTCATATGTATAAGGCATGGCAGAATAGCTTCTAGTATTTTTACTGAAGGTATTCTGATACTTTTCTCCACCTTTTGGTGCATTTGCATCCTTCTTTACTTTCCAATATGCAGTAGGAAACCTTTCTTGCTTCATGTGTCTAGGAACAGTTTGGTTTTTCTTAAACACATGATGCATTTTGTGGAATGGTTTCCTCTTGTATTTTGGAGGTGCAACATTCAATCATCCTCTTGAAGGGTAAAGTCTGCCTTTTCCTTTCAGATGGTCGTGGTTCTTGATTGATTTGGAAGGAGGATTTAGTTTGCTGTTTCACTACACTGGGTCTTGACTTCACCGGAACAGGATGATCTGTTGGAACCATGGTCTGTCCCTTTCTAAATTTTGGTCCACTAGTGGTCCTGAATTTAGAATGGTGTTGATCATTGTTCCTACTTTCATCCTGACTGTTGTAACCAAGACCGGATCCGATCCAAACCTTTTGAGGGTTTGTAAGTGGTGCTTTTAGTGGTGCAGTGGATACCTTCTTTGGTGAGGAGATTTTCTTAAATCGATCTTTTAGTAATGGATGTATGATCATCCGCTTTTTGTTGATCATTTAAGTAGGTCTCTTACTAGTTAATTCAAACTTTTGCTTCATCCAGTTCTTTCTTTAACCTCTTATTCTCTTTTCTTAGATCCTTGCATTCCTTTTCCAGAATTTCATGATTCTTTTCAATTTCATCAAATTTAGTCATGAGATTTTGGACTAGGTCTGATGTATCTAATGGGAGACTAGAGGATTGTGCAGTGTTAGATGTGGATGCATTAGATGAAGAACAGGAACTAGATGTTACCTCAGTTTCATCTGATTCTTTAGCCATTAAACATAGGCTTGTTTCCTCAGTGTCTGAGCCATCACTTTTATCTTCATCCAATTCTTTGGTCATGAGGCATAGGCATGCTTTTTCATTTTCTGAGCTGTCTTCTTCATCACTATTATCTGAGTCATTGTCAGATGATTCTTCATGCTTTTCACTGCTGGATTCTGCCTTAAGTGCCTTCTTGCTCTTTCTCTTTTCAGATGCTCTGTATTTCTTCTTTTCATCATCTTTGTCATTTTCTTGGGACAATCGGCCTTGAAGTGACCTTTCTTGTTGCGATTTGAAGCATCTGTATTCATCATCTTTCTTTTTCATGTCTCTGTTTGAGCTTGACTTTTTGTTTGATGACGAATTTCCTTTGAATGGCTTCTTTTTAAACCTGTCAAAACGTTTAACTAATAAAGCTACCTGTTCTTTTAATTCTTGTGTCTCTTTGCTGATGCATTCGGCAAAGTTACTTTCTTGAGGGCAATGCTAATGCAATGATTTTGTGTGTCTCGCCGGAGCACCATCTTCGCCGTTCAATTCGAATTCATGAGCTTTTAAGCTGGGACATCGGTGTCGAGTGTCGGTGCTTGCAAGATTTATTGTTCCTCTCGATTCATCGATGTTATGATCTTCCATCTTTCGGGTAGTCCTCTCAAGATTTTCAAGCATACTTCTTTTTGGGGATATATGTGTCCAAGCCGTTGTAATTCATCGATGATGCTTGAGAATCATTGTCCATTTGATCAATGGATTCACTGACCTTCATTTTAAAGTTCTCAAACGCTTTTGCAATGAGATAATTTGTTTTCTTTAATCGCTTGAGATCCTTCATTTATCAATGATAGCTTGTCCCACATCTCCTTTCTTTGCTTTTGCGATCTTTAATTCTCATGAACATGTTGTTGTCTAGGGTCTTCAAGATCATCTCTTTGCAACGAAGTCAGATTTGCTCTTCTCCTGTCATCCTTGGTCCAATCCTTTTTAGGTTTGTCAATTTCCTTTCCTTGATCGCTCTGTGCCTACCACCGTAGTGATTATGATCGGTCCATCATTGATTACATCCAAACATCTCTTCATGAGTTTTTCGCAAGATGAGACATCATTCTTATTTTATATTCATCAAAATTGTTAACATTAAAAGCAGTACTTTTGACAAGAAGTTTGAGGAATCCATCAAGTATAATTGAATATATAAATGACGGTGAATGGAAAACTCTGATTTGAAAACCGCTTTGAAAATATGTGATCTCCTTGTTACGTAAATTAGATCTCGAGCAGGTTACGATACTAGGAACACCGCTCCGATACCAATTGTTGGTCCCAGAGAAGGGTGAAACTATAGTTAGAGGGGGGTGAATGACTATAGTGGAGTTTCAAAACTTTTCTTCTATTTAAAAGCTTTTAGGCAAATGGATAAGTCCCTTCTTACTATGTTGTTTTTAAATCGGTGTAGAGCGATCACATATATAAGTTATGATGTAGGCTAATTAAATAAATCTTTGTAAAGTAAATTGCGAGAATTTAAATTGACACAAGGCTTATAGTGGTCAGGGTGGTGTAATCCCCTTAATCCACTCTTCTCCTGTGATGATTGGAGGAATTCACTATTGTTTTCACAGATACAATAGTATGATTGTCCTTGGCTTCCCAAGCTTCACAATCTACAAGACTATCACTCCTTGACTCGCAATGACTTGATGATTGAGTCTTCCTTTGTCTTTGTTCCTTAAGATTAAGATCCTTCAACGGCTATCACAAATTCAACTCCTTCTCAGATTGCCTCGATTGATTGCTTGATTTGATGTGAATGTGATTCACACACTTGCTTGATCAATCTCAATTCGAGTATGACTTTGTAGTTACGATACTTGAGTTGATCACTAGATATGTCTTTGTAAGTTCAGAGAGAAGGCTTTTCAAATTGACTGAGTTTCAGCTTGATTTTTCTTTCTTGATTGTTTTGTTTTCTCTTTGCCGAAGGTCAGTTTACTCAGCCGATTCACTGTTTCCTTCTTTGTTCTAGTTTTTGGAGAGTCTTTGTACTTCTTGATCCTTGATTTGGGTGAGACCAGTGTACACCATATTTGAACATTGAGTTTCATCACTTAAAACATAACTTAGACTTATCCAAGGTCATCTGAGACTTCCTTGGTTATAGGTCGGACCATAATGTCTTCATACTTCTCTGCTTTGGTGCTTTCTTGGCTTCACTTTGCCGAATATCTGCTTTTGCTTTGCCGTCCTACCAACTAGTACAATACTTGTCTGACTCAACTTATACAATATGTCAGACTCTAAGTAAAGACTTATACAGAGAGTTCTAACTTATTTCAGGCTTGCTATAACAGCTAGTATGGCCATCATCAAAACATAATAAAATGTTCCTAACACCCCTTCTAACTGAAAGCGAACAGATATATTTGTGCGCATAAACAGTCTTCCCTAGTAGTCCCAAACCTCCTTAGCAGTTTCATACTTAGCCAATTGCACACCAATCTTAACATCGACAGAATTATTAATCCAAGTAATAATTTTTGAATTGGCACAATGCCACTTATCAAGCAGATCAGCATAATTATCAGTACCTGCTTTGGAAGCTGTAGCAACCCCAGAGACATATTTCCACATTTCTTTCCCCCGAAGAAATTTTTTCATCACATAGCTCCAATACGAGTATTTTTTACCATCCAAATGAACACCAATTGACTGCAACGAGTCATCACTAGGAGCCATTGGTGAACTGAATAAGACCCCAAAAAAAGGCACAAGTCGAAACTCAAGCAAATCGGACAATACTACACGATGGACGGAACCCCAAACAAATCGATGCAAAATCGAGACAAAATCGATGCAAAACTGAATAAAAAAACTCACCAAAGCGACGGAGGCAACGACCATATAGCCGAGACAGCTGGGCTTCAGATGATTATAGGCTCTGATACCATGTTAGCATTCATACAACCAAACAAGAATTGAAAAGGAGAAGATGAATGCTGGAAGCTTCTGATATCAATTTGAAAAGCTTACCTAATAGAATACAAGAGAGAGGCTTATATAGCCAGGCACAAAGCAAAACTAAAAGGAAAAAGACTAAAAAGCCCTTAAGGGTAAAATACTAATAGCTAATATAAATATATATGCTAACATGCTGGACCTTCTAGACCTGCTGATAGCAGATCTGCTGCAAAGTCTACTGGACCCCAAAAGGGTAAAACCAGAAATATTCGAAGGAGAAGAAAGTTAAACCCAAGAATGTTAATCATTTAAAGGATACTTATCTCGGGGATAGGCAGATTGCTCCCTACTAATGAAGATTGAATATTCCCGCCTTTCTTTGCTAGAAACAATAGATTTAACCATAATGCTGGGGCTAGACTCAGCAGTGGAATCAAGATATGACTCAACAGAGGTCTCACCGAAACCTCAACAGAGACCACAATATATAGGTCATTCTAATGCAGACAACAATCATATGGTTATGCTAATGCTTCTAACAACAGAAATCACTTCAAACAACATTATGTATCAAAAGGCCAGAAACTATATGTGAATGCTACACAACCAAATGTTAGATTCTATGGAAATGTAGCATACATATATGAACAAAAATGGAACACTTTCCAAAGAAGACCTTATTGAAATTTGCCAGGGGTTGTGGTTACCACTGACCACTATGGACCCAAACATGTTTGGGTACCTAAAACACATTAAACTTGTTTTGTAGGGTGTCTGGTACTTTGACAGTGGATCTTTCAGAAATATGACCAGAAGTAAGCACTGTTTAATGGATTATGTGGAAAAGGATGGACCAAAAGTCAATTTTGGAAACAAAGATACACCAGGACATACTAGATAATATGGAACACTGGTGAAGAATGGGTTGACAATCAAGAATGTTGAATATGTTGAAGGCTTGGACTACCATCTGCTGAGCACTGGACAATTTTGTGACATGGGTTACAAAGTCACTTTTGACAAAGCCTACTGCATTGTCATGAGTGAAATGGGAGAACAAGTTGTACTTGCTGGAAGAAGACAACAAAACATGTATGTGGTAGACTGGACCACTATTGTTCCAAAAACTTGTCTTATTGTCAGACAAAGTCAGAATTGAATTGGTTATGGCACAAAAAGTTGAATCATCTAAACTTTGATGATATCAATCTGTTGGTAAAGAAAAAGTTGGTGATTGGTTTACCTGAGATCACATACAAGAAAGATGGAACTTGTGATGCCTGTCAGCAAGGTAAACAAACAAAAGCAAGTTTCAAGTCAAAGACTAAACAATCAACCAAGAGAATGTTGGAACTGATGCATATGGATCTTTTTGGACTAGTAATACCAACAAGCATAACTTGGAAGAAATACACTCTAGTATTTGTGGATGATTATTCAAGGTACAGTTGGGTAATTTTCATGAACAAGAAAAGTGAAACACTTCAAATGATGTCTGAACTTTTAAAGGGATTGCAAAATGAGAAAAGTGTGACAGTAGTAAAAATCAGATCTGACAAGGGTACTGAGTTCCTAAACAAAGTCATAAGATAATCATGTGAACAAAATGGTGTCTTTGCATCAATTAGCAATTCTTTGGAACCCTCGTGCAGAATGGGGTTCTTTGAGAGAAAAACAGGACTTTGAAGGATGCAGAGAGGACTATGATCTGTGATGCATTGTTACCTGAGAGGTACTGGGCTGAAGCAATCAATTCATCATGCTACACACAGAATAGAACCTCAGTGGACAAAAAGCTTATGAAGACACCTTATGAGATTTGGAATGGAGGAAAGCCAAACATATCCCACTTCCAGCCATTTGGGAGTAAGTGGTTTATCTTAAATCATAAAGAGAAATTGAAGACTTTCCAACCAAAATCAGATGAAGGAATCTTTTTGGGATATTCTTCAGTCAGCAAGGCTTTCAGGGTGCTGAACAAAAGAACACTTAAACATGACGAATCCATACATGTTGTGTTTGATGAACCAAAGTTCACTAGAATGGAGGATGAATAAGTTTTGAACTCGTTGTATATCTAGAAGTCACTAATCCGAGAATATGTTGATGTTTTAAAGAAAATAAGTGACTTAAAGGTCTCTCGATTACGGAATTGAAGAATCCTTCTTTGAAGGACTTCTTTGGTAACACCACCGATACAACAACAGATCTGACTCAAGGATCGGTGATCCCTCTTGAACCAACAAAGAGACTCATCAAGATCGAGTTCCAGTAAATAAAGCAAACCAAGATTTACAATGGTTTAAAGATCACCCTGCTAAACAAGTAATTGGTGATGTACAGCAAGGTGTAAGGACAAGAAGACAACTAGAAGCAATGTTTACATGCTTTTTGTCTCAAATGGAACGTAAAGTTGTTGAAGAAGCAATTGCTGATCCTGATTGGATACTTGCTATGCAAGAAGAACTGAATGAGTTTGAAAGAAAGCAAGTTTGGACACTAGTTGAAAGGCTTGGTCCTGCAAATGTAATTGGTACAAAATGTGTATACATAAACAAACTTGATGAATCTGGTACCATTGTAAGAATCAAGGCCAGATTAGTGGCAAAAGGCTATTCATAAGCTGAAGGAATAGACTTTGATGAGACATATGCCCCAGTTTCAAGATTAGAAGCAATAATATTGTCTTTGGCATATGCGGCACACAAGAACTTCAAAGTATACCAGATGGATGTTAAGAGTGCATTTCTAAATGGCATTATGGAATAAGAGGTTTATGTTCAGCAGCCTCCCGTTTTTAAAGTTAAAGATCAAGAAGATAAAGTGTATAGACTATACAAGGCACTTTATGGATTAAAACAAGCACCAAGAGCTTGGTATGAGACTTTATCTCAATTCTTGGTTAACAATGGTTTTACCAAAGGAACCATTGACAAGACACTTTTCAGAATCAATGATGGTAATGACACCCTGCTGGTACAAATATATGGGGATGACATAATATTTGGTTCTGAAAATGAAGTGCTGTGTGAGAAATTTGCAAATCTTATGAAGAGTAAGTTCCAAATGAGTATGATGGGAGAAATGAACTATTTCTTAGGATTTCAAGTTAAGCAGATGCAAGATGGAAACTTCATTCATCAAACCAAGTATACCAAGGAGTTGCTGAAAAAGTTTGGCATGGAAAAAAGCACCAAAGTGTCAACTCCTCTAGGAACAAGCATCAGGTTGGATGAAGATAAATAAGGTACATATGTTGATCAGACTTTATACAAAAGGATGATAGGAAGTCTGCTGTACCTCACTGCCAGCAGGCCTGATATATCTTTTGCAGTAGGTGTTTGTGCAAGATTTCAATCTAAACCTAAGAAAAGTCACTTAGCTAGAGTAAAATGAATTCGCAAGTATCTAATAGAAACTTTGGGGGTAGGGATATGGTATTCAAAATGTGGAAGTTTCAAAGTTATATCCTACTCAGATTCTGATTATGCTGGGTGCAAGATTGATAGAAAAAGCACCACAGGAACTTGTCAGTTGATAGGAAATAGACTTGTTTCCTGGTTTAGCAAGAATCAGAATTCTATAACAACTTCCACTACTGAAGCTGAATACATTGCTGTTGGAAGCTACTGTGCATAAGTTCAATGGTTAAGACAACAATTAAGGGATTGAAGAAAGAGAAATTCCTATAATGTGTGACAATACAAGTGCAATAGCAATCACAGAAAATCATGTTTTGCACTCTAGGACCAAACACATTGATGTAAGACATCATTTTATAAGAGATCATATTGAAAAGAAAGATGTGGTGGTTGTTTATATTCCTACTGAAGATCAACTTGCTGATATCTTTACAAAGCCTTTGGATAATGAGAGGTTTACAAAGTTAAGAATTGAACTTGGCATCATCAAGGTTGACTGACCTGCTGATCGGTTAGCAGAGTACTGGAATTCACCAAGGGGACTAGTCTTTGCCCTGCTGGGTGTGTTCACTTGGAAGATTAGTCATTGGTATCAACAATTCCTAAGTGCTCTTATAGTTTGGACAACTGGGCAAATGAAGTTGCCAAGGGGATTGGTCTTTGCCCTGTTGGGTGAGGTCAATTGGCAGATCAGTCATTGATTTTAAACTTCATCTTGTATTATCATTTGGACAAAAATTTTGTTGTATAAAGATCAGCTGTGCATTATAGTGTATCAAGAGAAGTCTTGAACTTCTTCAAGTATATCAAACAAAGTATATCCACCACGACCTGCTTGAAGATCAAGCTTGCTGAAGACTAAGGCTGCTGAATGTTACATCGCTGATAAAGTTAGACTTTAATGAAGGTCAACAGCCGAGTAAATGGATATTAATCTTATCTTTATTACAGCTATTACAAGGACATAACCATTGATACACTAGTGGGATCAATTAGTGGGACACGTGACAGTATCACATTTATTTATGTCTGAAATCATGCGTTTTGTACACTACGTGCACAGTGTCCTACTCACTACCTCTGCATATATATACACAGACCGTACATGCAAGAATAAGATACTATCCTCTCAAATTTCTTACAAGTGTGAAAGCATAAAGTTTCAATCTTCATCTTCTTCACTGTCTCAATTTTTTTTTAACAATGGCGGCTAAAGATGTTTATCTTGGATCTAGCCAAAGTGTTAGAGGATATGTCACTGATGCAAATGTGACACCAATGGCGATTAATCTGGGAAGAAGAATAAGGAGATATGAAGGTCTAAAAAACATACTCAACATCATATTGGAGCAGATTTCTTACAAAAATGTTTGCGATTTTTGGAGAAACCTGATGATTAGAGCAGATACAGAGGCATTTACAACAACTATAAATGCTCAGGAGATTGAAGTTTCTTCAAACCTGCTGAGAGAGGTCTTTGGATTTGGTGAAGGAAATGGAGCTCCTACAAACCCTGAAACTATGGAGTTAGCAAGATTGACATTTGTTGAATCGATTAGAACAAATCCAGATGCACCAATTGCCCCGAATATCAATGTCAAAGATATTGCCTTTGAGTACAACCTGCTGAGTAAGTACATAGCAAGGAACCTTTTAGGTTTGGTTGGCAGGTATGATACATTATCAGAACCCAAAATAGACCTGATGATTATCATTTCTAGAAGTATGAAGTTTGACAGGGCTGGTTTCTATATGAAATATATGAAGAAGGTAATGACTGATGAGAAAGAAACCATCAAGAAGAGGATTAGAGACAAGAAACCTGTTGGATATATGGGTTCATGTTTCTTTGTCAAGGCAAAACACTTGGGGTTGATGATTCAAAGTCTGCTGAATAATCTAAGGATTGTTAATGTTGCTCCATCAACTATCAACAAAGCAAGGTACAAGCCAGAAATCAACACTCATATTCTTGGCTTAGATGATGATGATGAGGTACAAGAAGTGGAAAGTGATGGTGATTAGGAACATAAAACAAAAGCAAGAAATGATGTTCAACCTGCTGCACCAAAGAAGACAGCAGAGAAAAGGAAGTTTGCTAATACAAGGAAGATAACTGAAATCTTAAAGTCAAAAAGATCAAAGCAACCAGTAGAAACTGCCAAATCTATTAAAGTTAGCACTACTGATGTGCCTACTGCGCCTACTAAGCCTGCTGAACCTGTTAAGAAGACTGCTATAGATTTACTTAAATAACAGGTCAGAGAGGCATCCAAGAAAAGAAAGGCCGCTAACAAAGATCAATTGGAAGAATCTCTTTTTGGGTCCCTAGAATGACCTTCTAAAAAAAGGAAGCAAGTTGTAAATGGGAATGGACTTGGCAAAGGAAAAGAATTGGAGTTCTAGAGGAACTAAGAGAAGAAGAAGAAGATGTAGATGTTGAACAACAAGTTGTATAGCCAACGTAAGTGGTTACTGAGATTTTGCAAGAACCTACTGAGGAAGTTACTGAAGTGGTTAAAGACCCTGCTGATATTGCCAAAACTCAGGGGGAAGAAAAGATGGATGAGAACCCTAAGCAAGTGTGGAACAACTGGAAGTAGTGACACAAATGTACCTACTCAAGAGTCTACTGATCTTTTTGTGTCTGCCGAAGAAACATTGACTCATCTTGTGGAAACTTTTGGTGGTGAACAAGTTAATAAAGCTGCTGCAAAGAAACCTACCATGCCATATGAAAGGAAGACTAAGAAGCCTAAAGAAAATCCTGATTTCAAAAAGATTACATGGTACTTTGTATGGAAGTTTGGCTTTTACAAGAAACAAAAGCTAACAACAGACCCCATGAGTGGATTTGAAGAATGGGCTTTTGCAAATCTTGGGGTGGAATTGATAAATCACTCCTAAAAATGAGGTTGCTTGAACTCATTGAAGATGGAAGAAACAAAGGCATCATAATGTTTACAGATCCCAAGTTCACACCTTTTGATGATAGTGATGATTCATCTTCTGATTCAGATGATGATCATCCTATGCATCTTGGAGAGTCTAGTGGTATTGCAAAGGAGAAATCTATAGAGACTACTGGACAATGACCAACTGAAAAGACTACAAAGCAACCTGCTGAGGATGGTAAGTCTACTGAGGGCCAGCAGACTGATAATCTAGACCAAGAATTGTTTGCTGCTTTCCCTGAAGATTTGGATTTACAGATCTCTACAACAACACTTCTTGAAGATGCCATTATGAAAGATGCTACTGAAGTTATTGTGGTTGAGTAGACTGATGTCATTTCTGAGGAATCTGCTCAATATCATGACAACATTGATACTGCTGAAACTTTGGCACAGGCTGCTAAAGTCCTAAGGGAAATTTCAGAAGTTGGTGGAATTTTGGAAGAAAACATGGATTTACAGATCTCTACAGCAACACTTCTTGAAGATGCCATTATGAAAGATGCTACTGAAGTTATTGTGGTTGAGTAGACTGATGTCATTTCTGAGGAATCTGCTCAATATCATGAGAACATTGATACTGATGAAACTTTGGCACAGGCTGCTAAAGTCGTAAGGGAAATTTCTGAAGTTGGTGGAATTTTGGAAGAAAACATGGATTTACAGATCTCTACAGCAACACTTCTTGAAGATGCCATTATGAAATATGCTACTGAAGTTATTGTGGTTGAGCAGACTGATGTCATTTCTAAGGAATCTGCTCAATATCACGACAACATTGATACTGATGAAACTTTGGCACATGCTGCTAAAGTCCTAAGGGAAATTTCTGAAGTTGGTGGAATTTTGGAAGAAAACATGGATGTTTTTCCAAGTGTTGAAAAGATGGAGGTTCAGTCTGCTAAGTTTAAAATAGCAACTGAACAAAGGTCGGAACTGGAGGTCCAAAATACTAAGAATCAGACGGTACTTGTACAAAGGTTGGATTTGCTGTTGGGATTGAAGGAATCCCCTATCACTAGCATGGAGGCTGCTGAAGATGTTGCCCCTGCTGATATAAGTGGAAAAGAAGCTGCTGATGAACCATCTGAGGAGCAACTTCTTGATTATGATTTCAGTGATGAGGAATTTCAATTACCTCAAGAAGAAGAAGAAGAACCTCAAGTAGAAGAAGAACCTGTCAATGAGAAAGTACCGGATTTGGATGTAGAAGGTCCTGAGCCCTATGTATGGGACAGAACAAGAGCAATTGTGGTGAGGGTACCAAGGGCTAATGACAATGTTGAAGAATCTGCTGAGAACATTGCTGGTAGTATGGCTGGTATGGCTGCTGTAATACCAACATATATTTTGGAAGAGTTAAGAGCTGTCAGAGAAGATATCACACAACTGAGGACTCAATTGAGGAACATTGAGCAAAGGCTTGAGGAATTGGTAAATCTGGTGGAGAATAAATGAAGGACTACAGAGACTATTTCATCCAATGTCACATCCTTACATTTTACCATTAATGACATGCTTAGAGAAGTTTCTTATGTCATGCAGGATTCTGCAAAGAGAGATAAATTCATGGTTGAGTAGATTTCCTCTTTGCACAAGAAAGTTGATCAGTTGACTGAGACATCAAACCCTGCTGCACTTGATCCAAAGTTCACAGAAAGAAAGAATCTGTTGGAGCAAATAATGGAAGGCCGGATTACTTTAGTTGATACAAGAACATAAATAATGGAAGGACAGCTGAATAATTTGGTAAATACACAAGAGTGTGTTATAGGCCTACTGAACCATTTTATTGATGATATCAATAAGGGGGAAGAAGGTAAAACAGAAGAAGCAAAAGAGGCAGCAAGGATTAATAATAAGAAGAGGTTTGAAGCTGATGTTAATGCTTTTAAAGCACCTGCACCTGGCCGAGTACAATTGATAGATGATCTGCTGAAGGAGTTCAAGGCTATTTTTGGTGCAAGAAGGAAACCTTACCATGATATGACCATCATAGAAGGTCTAGAAGCTTTCCTTGATAACAAACTGTGGGAAGCAATGATCAAATATTTAAGAGCTACATCAAGAGGAGGTCACAGTGTAAGATCAACTATAGGTAAAGGTCAGACTGCTGAGCAAAGATTAAGGAACTTGTCAGCAAATGACTCATTGGAAGAATTTAAGCACTTCTATATGAGACAAGGATTCAACTTTCAAAGCATACGGTTGACTCTGCCTGAGGTTTGGAAGTGTTAAGGGTGATTTTATACGATTTATAATGCAGTATTTTACGATAATTTCCCTCATATTTGTATAATTTGCATACAAACCGAGTGTTTAATGGAATTATTGAGTAAATGAGGTTTTTAACGAGTTATTCGCAAAATAGGTTAATTTTGGTGTTTTAATTTTGATTTTATGATTATTTGGATGATATTACGTTTTGCGATGTTTTAATGTGTTATAGGTACGTGTTTGATGCTCGAATGATGGTCAAAAAGAGATAAGAGTCGAATTGCATTGATGATAGAAGAGATAAAGATGAAGAAATCAAGATTAAGTCGATCTTGGACTGGCATCCAGAAGCTTGAACTGGCGTCCAGAATGGACGGGCGTTTGATCAAGAAAACTAGCGTCCAGGAGGAGAAATTTGGTTCAGGATGTTCAGATTTTCAGTGGACGAGCGTCCAATTTTGTGAAGGACGGGCGTCTGATCCAGCTCGGCCTGACTCGAAGATTTTTATGAAGACCAAACGGGCGTTCACCCTTTCCAGACGGGCGTCCGTCCACCGCCTCAGCACAGCCGACTTTATTTTCTATAAATACAGCTGTGTTTTTCCACATTGAGGATACCAATTACACATTACTCAAAACCCTAATCTAGGGGCGGCTCAGCTATGCTTTTACATACTTTTCCTTGATTTTATGCACTTAAATCCTAGATTAAATTAGTTAGTTTTATGTTCTTTTCTTCAACAATTCCAAGCTTTCAAGAGGATGTTTAGAGGCTAAAAGCCCTTGAACGAGCATTGTGAAGCCTATCCGTCAACTATTCAGATTCAAATCTTGATTGATTTGTGAGTTTTTAATACAAGTTGTTTCTTTATCATGTTTGAATGTTTGTTGCAATTATATCGAAAGATGTGCATGCTTGATTGTTTTACTTTGATGAAAGTCATGTAAACCCTAGATCCCCATGATAAAAGAATAGTTATTTGATCTATATAACGAGAGTTAATAGGTTAGATTTCTAGATTAGAAACATTAAAGTTCACATCTTTGGTTAGAAAAAGCGTTAATCTTAGATCGAAAGATATAGATTAATAGATGGACTATCTAAGAAATTAGGGTTCGTACTTTAGATAAGGTGAATCACAACATGGTTAGAAGTCACGAATTAATCTGATTAGGAATTGAATGTTGATAGGATAGGTGGATCAATTGCTCGTTATAATTTGAATTTAATCCCTTAAAACTTGAATTTTTTAGTTTAATCAAATCTTCTATTTGCATCTTAGGTTTAGTAGTAGCTTAAATTGTTCGCAACCCGTATTTTCCCTGGCTTTAGATTCATTCCTCTGTCCAGCTTTACATTCGTGTTATTTTTACTTTCAGTCTTGTTTAGTTTTATTTGCTGTTTAGGTTAGTTTTCGTGACATAGTTAGTTAAACAAAGACTAGGATTACCAATCGTTAGTTCCCTGTAAGATCGACCCGGTATTAACCTCTTTACTACGATCCTTGCACTTGAGGTATATCGGATTTATAAATATTATTACTTGTTTGTTTTCATTACATAAAATCTGTGACAAGTTTTTGGCGCCGTTGCCGGGGAACCAAACGGTTGCCTAGTGTTTGATTTTGTTTTTCCTGTGTTTAATTGTTTTTGTTCATATTTTAGGTAGATTTTTAATTAGGTAATTAGGGTTTTAGTTTAGGGTTTAAGCTCTTCCCTTTGTAGTTCCCTCGTGATTACTTTTTCTTGTCTATTTCTTTCTTTCTACTTGTTTTCTGTCTTTCTGTTTTTCTCCCCATCTTTTTCCTGCTGTTTTTCTCTGTTCCTGCTTCGTTTTTCTGCTTCCAAACGGGCGTCTAGACCAGTGGACGCCCGTTTGTTCTAAATTTCTCGACTCTGAATCATTTTTAACTTGTCGGACGAGCGTCCATCCAATTTGGATGTCCGTCCAGTTCTTGTTGATCGACGAGCGTTTGGACTTCGAGGCGCCCGCCTAGCTCATTTTTTTAAGCGACGCCCCGTCAGCTTCTACGGACGTCCGTGCATTCCTCTGTCTTCACTAATTTTATTTCTTTTTCTTTTCTTAGGCTTTAATTTTTAGTTTAGTTTTTTTTATTCTTAGTTTTTAGGTTTCAACCACCTGATTTTGGTTCGGTTTATGCAAACTCAAGTCAAAAGGGCCATTATCATTGTATACCACGACTTAGAGCGGACCATAGTCCGCCAAACAGCGGAAAATCCGTTCTGCGGCTCCTTACGAAGAAGCCGATCAAGATTTAGAGGATCGTTTAGCGAAGAATCGAAAACTTCATAATCATGGTCAGCTTGAAGATAGACGCGTCGTTGGCGGACTACGCCATGCCAGGCGAGGTCAAAGTCAACCCGGCTATTGTTATCCCAGCCATAACTGCACAGACCTTCGAGCTAAAGCCGGGACTTATTTAGATGATGCAGCACGCATCTATCTTCCACGGTTATCAGTCAGAAAATCCCCATACTCACTTACATACATTCTTAGAGATATGCGGTACTACACGCATCCAATGAGTAAGTGAGGACGCTATAAAACTGAAACTGTTCCCATTTTCTTTAAAGGGAGAAGCTAAAGAGTGGTATACCTCTCTCCCCGCTGAATCTATTACCACCTGGGCCGAGCTCGAAAAAGAGTTCTTGAGTCAATACTTCCCACCTTAAAAAACAGGCCAATGTTTAAATGAGATATTCACTTTCTACCAGAAAGAGAATGAATCCTTTTTTGAGTGTTGGAAAAGATTCAAGTCTCTGCTTAGAAAGTGCCCCCACCATGGCTTGCCACTGGAAAGGCAAGTCAACACTTTCTTTAGTGGATTGACCGAGCTTACAAAAGGCATGGTCAATAGTTCATCTGGTGGGGCGTTTTTGAAGAAAACGCCTGATGAGGGGTGGGCACTGTTCGAGGACATTGCCAAATATAACTATGCTCCTTCTTATCAAGCCATTCAAGCACCTCCTCCTCCTAAGGTTGAGGAAGTGAACATGCAAAGTTTGATTGCCATGCTGCAGAAGCAGATGGCAACTTCTCAAGTTTCGAATCAGACGAATCAAACTCCTTCCTTTCCACAGAATCCTCAGGTTCAATCCAAATTCTAATTTCAATCAGAATCAAAACTTCAATAGAAACCCTGGTTTTCCTCAGAACCAGAATTCCAATTTTTCCAATTCTAATCAAAGGTTCAATCAGAATTGGCCCGCTAATTCAAATCCTCATTGTCCAAAGTCGGCCCAACCATTTCTATTCTCAAAATGTCCAAAACTCTCAAGGCCCCTCCCAATCTAACAATCTTGAAGCTAAATTGGAGGAGCAAAATAAAAGTATCCAACTCCTGATGAGTACAAATAAGAACCTTGAGAGACAAATTGGGCAACTGGCTGAGCAGCTAGCTTCAAGACCCCCAGGGCAACTGCCCAGTTTCACTGAGAAAAATCCAAAGGGTGGTCAAGTTGCTCAAACCGACTTGAACAATGGCCAATGTACTGACCTCGTACCATCAATTCCATACGGTAGAGAGGAGGCCAGTGCAATGAATTTAAGAAGCGGTACTCAAGTTAGTGGTCCTTCCCACCAGGAAACCACTCAGCCCTCTCCCGCCATTGATAAGGCGAGAGGGAAGCTGAGCACCTACACTCCCCTTGGCCGAAAGAGAATACTCAGGTGGCTGATCCCCTGAGAGGTGAAAAAGCTGGAAGTCCTCAGGTGGCTGAACCCCTGAGGAATGAAGAAACAAGTGGAAGTCAGGAGGCTGATCCCCTGACTAATAAAAAGATTGAAAAAGCTGTTCGGTGGAAAGATCTGGAAGACAAAGCTGTCAGTGCATCTTCAAAGAAAGTCTTTTCTGAGAGTGATCTGAAAAAGCTTCCATTTCCACCAAGAAAGAGCAACATCCCTTTGAGTGAAGATAAGAAGTATGAAAAGGTGTTGAATCTTTTGAAAAATACTCAGGTGAATCTTCCATTATCAGAGGTCTTGGTTGAAATGCCTAAGTATACAAAATTCATCAAGGATGTTGTTTCTTCAAAAAGGAAGTTGTCAGACATGGAGAGGCTGATTGGTGAGGATTGTTCAATGATCTATTATGAAGACTTACCAACCAAGAGAGGTGACCCTGGAAAATTCGTGCTTACAGTGTTAATGGGAGACCTGGTCTTCCCTAACTCTTTGTGTGACCTGGGTGCATCTATAAGCCTCATGCCATTGTCTGTGTGCAAACAGCTGGGTTTAATTGATCTTCTAGAACCCACTAACATGAATTTGCAATTCGCTGATAGATCTTCTAAGAAAGCAGCGGGAATCTTAAAAGACGTAGTAGTTCAAATCGAAATATTTACCTTTCCCGTTGACTTGAACGTCCTGGACATTGAAAAGGATGAAAATGTCCCCCTGATTCTTGGAAGACCTTTTTTGTCTACAGCTAGAGCCCTCATTGACTGCGATGGTGGGCGAGTGACGATACGTGTTGGTGATCAAGAAGTAAGCTATAATGTCTCCAGATCCATTCAAGTAACCTCTGGTCCTCCAATCGGCTTTTCCATTGAGGATATATCTGATGACTTCAATGACCACATGGAAAAGCAAGTCATGGCTGTCGCAACTGAATTTGAGCGATTGGTGGATAATTTGAATAATCATGGTGTGGTAAGTCTAGAGCAGTTAGAAGCTGAATTTAAGGATGAGTTGTTGAAGGGAGAAGCTTTGGCAGTGGGACCGCTAAGTAAACTCAGCGATGTTGAGTTGAAAAGTGGAGATCTCAAATCAAGTTTAGAAGACCCCCCTGCAGATTTGGTGTTGAAGCCGTTGCCTAAACATCCAAGTATGTGTTCTAAGAGAAGGCGACAAGCTTCCTTTGATTACATCGCCAAGTTGTCTCGTTTAGAGGAAATGAAATTAATCAACGTCTTGAAAAAGAACGAGAAAGCCTTTGGGTGGCAAGTAGGAGATATCAGAGGGATATTGCCTGAAATCTGTATGCATAAGATCAAGACTAATGAGGGTACGAAATGTGTTAGAAACTGCCCAGAGGAGGCTCAACCCTCATATGCAAGAGGTGGTTAAGAAAGAAATCATCAAACTTCTGGACATGAGAATCATTTATGCCATCGCTGATAGCGAATGGGTTTCCCCGACTCAGGTAGTTCCCAAGAAAGGTGGAATTACGATTGAGAAGAATGAGAAGGGATAGGAAATAGCATTGAGACTTGTCACTGGATACAGAGTCTGCATCGATTATCGAAAGCTCAATGAGGTAACCATGAAAGATCACTTTCCCCTTCCATTCATTGACCAGATGCTTGAGCGTCTGGCAGGGCACGCATTCTAATGCTTCCTGGATGGATATTCAGGATACTTACAAATACCCATTGATCCAGCTGACCAAGAAAAGACCACTTTCACCTGCCCTTATGGTACATTCGCTTACAGGCGAATGCCATTTGTCTCTGCAATGCCCCAAGCTACATTTCAAATATGTATCTTTGGCTATCTTTGACGGGCTAGTAGAAAAGTGTATGGAAATCTTTATGGACGATTTTTCGGTCTTTGGTCGATCCTCGATGATCTGTCTTGACAATCTAGATCAAGTGTTATCCGGATGTGTGGAAAAGAACTTAGTGCTCAATTGGGAAAAATGCCATTTCATGGTTGATGAGGAATAGTTCTTGGCCACAAAATCTCCGCCAAAGGTATAGAAGTTGACAGGGCAAAAGTAGAAGCTATTGAGAAGATGAGTTATCCTAAAAATGTGCGCGAAATCAGAGGTTTTCTTGGACATGTCGGTTTCTATAGGAGATTCATTCAAGACTTTTCCAAGATAGCCAAGCCCCTGTCTACTTTGCTTAAGGAGGACGTTGTCTTTGATTTTGATGAAGAATGCAAGCAAGCGTTCGAGGAGCTTAAAAACCGTTTAATCTCTGCTCCAATTCTTATATCGCCTGACTGGAATCTACCTTTCGAGCTTATGTGCGACACATCAAACAATGCAGTTGGTGCTGTTTTTGGACAGAGGATAAAAGGAAAATTCCAGCCAATCTATTATGCCACCACACATCGAATCCTCTCAAGTAAACTACACTACAAGCGAAAAAGAATTATTGGGCTGTAGTTTTCGCTATGGACAAGTTTCGTAGTTACTTGTTAGGTGCTCAAGTGATTGTGTGGACTGATCACGCTGCTTTGCGATATTTGATGACTAAGAAAGAGGCTAAACCGCGCCTATTGTGTTGGATACTGACCCTACAAGAGTTTGACGTTCAAATTAAAGACAAAAAGGGCAGTGAAAACGTCGCGGCGGATCATGTTTCGAGAATGTTAAGTGAGGAAAAGGATGATCCAGATGATATAGATCTTTACATTCCTCTAGAAAACATTATGCTTATCGATGGCTGCGCTCCAGATGTTCAATGGTATTCTTCCATTGTCAATTACCTTCATTCCCAATATCTTGATCCAGAATTCTCTTATCAGGAGAAGAAAAAATTCTTCTCTGATTTGAAATCTTTCGTTTGGGATGAACCTTATACATTTAAGATCTGTAAAGATGGTGCGCTTAAAAGATGTGTTCCGTAACCGAGCAAGCGATATTATTGAGCGATGCCACAAAGTGGACCCACTTGGAGGTCACTTTGGTCCTTGGAAAACCGTTGCTAAGATCTTCCAATCCGGTTTATTCATGCTTCTTTCTTGTTTTACTGTGCTGTGGTGATGTGCTGGATGATGAATGGGTTGTTTGGTGATGATGGATGGTTGTGGTTTGTGGTTTGGTTATTTTGAAATCCCGATTTGGACGTTAAACGGGTAACTTGCTTTGATTTAGGATTGTTTTGGTTTAGTTTAGGCTTGAATCATGGTCCATAAGAAGGGAGTGCAGAAGCGTTATGGTAAGGGTGTGGCCAAGGAGTCTGGAAAGAAGCGTAAAGAGTTTGATCCCACCTTAATCGATCCAAATCGAGGTGTTAGCATTAGAGAGCAACCTCCTAGGGCCACACAAGCTAGGGCAACATTTAGGGATGAACCTACCTCGGGATCTGAGACTGACGATGATATACCTTTGCTGAGGATGCCTAGGGTTCACCGAGGTGGAGAGTCGTCTAGGGTTGAGGAAGCTGTGGATGCTACTCGGGAGGAGGAACCGGCTGAGCCTAGGGCTGCACAACCTAGGAAGAGAGCGAAGACCGTAGCCCCTATGCCTATGCCTCGTAGATTTGTGAATCCTAGAGCCCACGACGCTTATACCAAACATTATTTCTCTAGGACTATGATGATCGAGAGGGCTACGATGGAGGCTAAGGTAGATCTGGGGTTCATAAAGTTGTTAAAGGACCGGAAATGGGATGCCTTGATGACTATCCCGGGTACCCCAGTCAACGACTCCCTAGTTCGGGAATTTTATGCAAATTGCTCGGAGACTGATTTGGAAACGGGAGTAGTCATGGTACGAGGGGTGGAAGTTCCTTTTACGCCAGATGTGATAAATAAGAAGTATAAATTGGCGTCTTTTGAGGGTCGAGACTATAAGGAGGAAATCGTTCATAGGCAGAATGCGGGGCAAGATCCGTTGGAGGAGTTAAGGTTAAAGGTTTGCCCGGATGTTGCATGGACGTTGAGACCGGGTGGAAACCGGAAGGAGTTGGTCACCACTACCTGGACGGAGGATTGGAAAGTCCAGTGTCGGTTCATACAGAGTCGGTTGTTGCCAAAGAACAATCTGACGCATTTTCATATCGGTCACTTAGGGATGTTGTACGCTTTGACCTTTGGATTGAATGTGAATGTTGGACAAGCGTTATACGATGAGATAGCTATCAATCAGAAGGTTTACACGCGTAGCTTGATTGTCCACCACTTGATTCATAGTCTGTGTATTGATGCCGGTGTGCCCGAGTATGGATCAGATCACAAACCGAAGAACCCGAGGCCTATACAGAGAGAGAAGGTTAAGCCTTCGGGACGTTCTGAGGCGGAGGCACCACAGGAGCCCGGTTCATCTTCGGCACCGCCTCGAGCATCCTCCCTTCCTACTTTATCTCCCTCGGTCCGGATGAGGTTGAGTATGGCCAACAGTGTACGGAACTGGTTAGAGGATATTCGGACTTCTCAAAACAACATCTTGACTATTTTACGGTGCATCAATAAGGGCCGGAAGCCGAGGGACGAAAGATTTTTCGATCCAAGCATCATAGATTATGTCTATTCTGATGAGATTGAGCAGGCCATTGCGGATGTTCTGGACGAGTCTGAGTCGTCTTCGGATGAGGAGCAGCCTGACTTTCCTACGGATGGAGCACCTCCGGCTGATGATTCTGCGGCACCGGGGCAGACCTGATCTTATTTTTTTTCCGATTTTAGCTTTTGATTTTTCTTGGATACGATGGTTGTATAATCTTGCTACTTTTCATTACGTGATTCGTTGTACTTTTCATTTAGCTACTGTTTATTCTTTCCGATGGATCATGTAAGCCATAAGGCATCCGTACTTTCATTTCTACTCTGTTTAAACTTTTGGATGTGTTGAATGTTTCATCTTTTGATAGTAATCGATCTTGCTATCTCTTTTCATTCTGGTATAATTCCCTGTTTTCCCCGAGATTTTTCCGTGTTTGTCAAGTAGTGCAGGTATATTTTTAGCGCTATTGTCGAGCTCGCTTTTACATCGTATGGTTACGAGTTCTAATTGTCACTACGTAGGCTCCGGTCTGACCAACGATTCGAGTATCTATTGCAACCAGCTAAGTCCGTTATCTTTTCTTTAATTCTGCACAACATGAGGACATGTTGATCTTTAAGTGTGGGGGAGGGGAATGATTTGATATGTATCTATACATTCGCTTAATTCGTTATGTTTCTATGCAAAATGAGCTAAAAATGAGCTAGAATTTCAAAAAATTTCGACATTTTTGTTTTTGTTTTGTCCCGAGTAGGCAATTCAATTCAATGTTCGTTATTTTTATAGTCATCCGAGCTATATATCATATGTTTGATAAGTTAGTTGTTTCACCTGAGATCTATTTTTCACGGCCCATAGTGAATGATGAGCTAATTTATAAAGTTATACCCCTTTTTTATTAGTGATTTCTGATTTTCTTATAAGTCATGTGCTTAGTGCTACGTATATATCTTGAGATTTATGATAGTTTGTATTTAGATCCGAAGTATGATATGCTGTGAATATCTAAGGTTTGAATGTGATAAGTAACACGTGACTTATTGTCAAATGAAAAAGTTGAGTTTATAATGAAGAATTATTGGGTGTGTCGAAAGCTAGTCAATGATTTGAGTGCGGTAGGGTATACCATGTATGTCCTATACCACTATGATGACTAAAAGCTCACGACAGTCAGAAGAAGCTGCCTTATGATTTGAGTAAGGTAGGGTATATCACGAATATCCTATTCTGCTATGACAGGGCAAGAGCTCATTCTAATGTGTGTTTAAATGTGAAGATAGTTAAATCAACTAAAGAATTGGTATGAAATGGATATAAGACTAAGTTATCGTCTATCTTATCCCCAGTAGAAACTGATAGATATGCTGTAGGGATTATCCTCTGAGTATTTCAGAAAGGCCCTAGATATATCCGATCATCCTTTTCGGGATATTTTACGTTTGTAGGGTACATCTTATGAGTGTCATCTATTGCTAGTCTACGATGGGGTATTAGCTAGTTTTGCTTTGAGTTTCTCAAGTTTGGATTTAGTGGAAGTTTTCTATGGCTTTGCACACACACAGTGGTGAACTTCTGATTTATTGGATCTATGCTATATTGTCTGAGATGTCTGTTCTTTTTCCGAGCCTTGATCTCCATTTTGTTTTGCTCGGGACGAGCAAAAGCTAAGTGTGGGGGAGTTGTTAAGGGTGATTTTATACGATTTATAATGCTGTATTTTACGATAATTTCCCTCATATTTGTATAATTTGCATACGAAACGAGTGTTTAATGGAATTATTGAGTAAATGAGGTTTTTAACGAGTTATTCGCAAAATAGGTTAATTTTGGTGTTTTAATTTTGATTTTATGATTATTTGGATGATATTACATTTTGCAATGTTTTAATGTGTTATAGCTACGTGTTTGATGCTCGAATGATGGTCAAAAAGAGATAAGAGTCGAATTGCATTGATGATAGAAGAGATAAAGATGAAGAAATCAAGATTAAGTCGATCCTGGACTGGCGTCCAGAAGCTTGAACTAGCGTCCAGAATGGACGGGCGTTTGATCAAGTGAACTAGCGTCCAGGAGGAGAAATTTGGTTCAGGATGTTCAGATTTTCAGTGGACGAGCGTCCAATTTTATGAAGGACGGGCATCTGATCCAGCTCGGCCCGACTCGAAGATTTTTATGAAGACCAGACAGGCGTTCACCCTTTCCAGACGGGCGTCCGTCCACCGCCTCAGCACAGCCGACTTTATTTTCTATAAATACAACTGCGTTTTTCCACATTGAGGATACCAATTACACATTACTCAAAACCCTAATCCTAGGGGCGGCTCAGGCTGCGTTTTTACATACTTTTCCTTCAGTTTTATGCACTTAAATCCTAGATTAAATTAGTTAGTTTTATGTTCTTTTCTTCAACAATTCCAAGCTTTCAAGAGGATGTTTAGAGGCTAAAAGCCCTTGAACGAGCATTGTGAAGCCTATACGTCAACTATTCAGATTCAAATCTTGATTGATTTGTGAGTTTTTAATACAAGTTGTTTCTTTATCATGTTTGAATGTTTGTTGCAATTATATCGAAAGATGTGCATGCTTGATTGTTTTACTTTGATGAAAGTCATGTAAACCCTAGATCCCCATGATAAAAGAATAGTTATTTGATCTATATAACGAGAGTTAATAGGTTAGATTTCTAGATTAGAAACGTTAAAGTTCACATCTTTGGTTAGAAAAAGCGTTAATCTTAGATCGAAAGATAGAGATTAATAGATGGACTATCTAAGAAATTAGGGTTCATACTTTAGATAAGGTGAATCACAACATGGTTAGAAGTCACGAATTAATCTGATTAGGAATTGAATGTTGATAGGATAGGTGGATCAATTGCTCGTTTGCTCGTTATAATTTGAATTTAATCCCTTAAAACTTGAATTGTTTAGTTTAATCAAATCTTCTATTTGCATCTTAGGTTTAGTAGTAGCTTAAATTGTTCGCAACCCGTATTTTCCCTGGCTTTAGATTCATTCTTCTGTCCAGCTTTACATTCTTGTTATTTTTACTTTCAGTCTTGTTTAGTTTTATTTGCTGTTTAGGTTAGTTTTCGTGACATAGTTAGTTTAACAAAGACTAGGATTACCAATCGTTAGTTCCCCGTAAGATCGACCCGGTATTAACCTCTTTACTACGATCCTTGCACTTGAGGTATATCGGATTTATAAATATTATTACTTGTTTGTTTTCATTACATAAAATCCGTGACAGGAAGAGATGGAAGTTGCTACACACCTGGATTGACTTCACTACACTTGAAAATGAATGGATGTTGGATGTGGTCAAGGAAATCAGGGAATGTCAACAGAAGAGAGACCAAGATAAAGACAAAAACTAGATCAGCAGACTCATATTCATACTTTTTATCTTTATGCTGATTCTAGTTGTAATAGTTTTGAACAAATTTGAACTTAATGATATATGAGTGAAATTTGTTCTGTTTTTGTGTTTTTATCTTTTTTTTTGGTTAAAATGTAAATTATATATAACCAAAGGTATGTACAAGTACACCCTGAGTACAAAATCCAAACTGCGGTCATACCGTCTACACCAGGTGCATCCAGCAGAGCATATCCCATCCTAGTCAAAATAATGGGGTCATAATAGTGCCTCTCCACATCTAAACCAATAGACCAGATGCAAAGAAGCACTATAAGAGCATATCCCAAAGGTGTTGCCTGAGGTTAGCCAAAAAATCTCAGGCAGAACAAAAACAGCATGTATACTCCAAAGCACAAACAACTGTACTTCTAAACTAACTAGACGGGGGAGTTAGCTAAAAGGAAATGGGGGCACCCCAACAATCCAACAAATGTACAAAAGTAAAGTAGCGGCAAGCTACTGCTCTACCATCCCCAGACCCAATCAAAAAAATGGAGGGGAGTAAACTCTAATCTAATCAGGGGGGTACAATGCATGTAAAATGTAGAAAACTTGAGTTTTGATGTTTCTGATCACAGCAACATCATTGATACTCGAGCCTTCCATGATTCTTTTGTTCCTTAGATTCCAGATGTAGTAACAAGTAGCAGCCACCACCAATCTCCTAGATCTGGACTTCATACTTGAGCCTCTTGCTTCTCTCTTGAGCCACTTAAGGGCACTGCAAATGGAAGTCATCTGCATGTGCAACCCCACCAAGATCTCATTTCATCCCAAATCTTCTTAGTAACCTCGCATTGAAAAAAGATGGCCAATAGATTCGAGGGTGAATCACTAAGTGAACAAGTGAGGTCTTCCAAGTAAAACACTGTCTTTGGTCAAAAGCTTCCCAATTGTTGCAAGCCGAGGATGACACAATGTTTGGGTGTGGCCCAAATTGTTCCACACCACATTACTCCACCAAACCTTGCTCGCTGGGGTCTAAAAAGTCATAAGTCGCACCAAGATCGATTTTCCTACCAGTTCTCCATTTATTTAGCAAGCAAACAGCTCCACCTTCAGTGCCCACACCATTTACCATCAAGTCTCTGATATTCAGAATTGCCTTCAACAAATGGGAGACTCTTCTAGTAGGAGCATAAGACCACACTGAAGCACCTTTGAAATAGAAGTGATGAATCCACTTTACCCACAGGACTCTTTCTCGAATCTGAGTTCCACAAATTCCTAGTCAAGAGAGCTGTGTTCCTAGCCTTTATATTAAAGAGGCCTGCACCACCTTCATCCTTGGGTAGACACACTTGCTTCCATGGGACAAGGGCCTTCTCTTGAGTCGAAGCACCCCAAAGGAACATCATACACATTTCATCCGGTTTCTTAGCCACCTCACTGATAATAGGAAGATCCCAATCCAAAAGCACAGGACACCTCAGACATACAGACTGACAAGCTCCAACTCGCCAAAGATATGAGAGTGTAGAGCCTTGCCACTTGCCAAAGTATCTGTCAATTTTGAAAAAGAGGGCCATAGTCCGCCACCAAGAACTTGGAAGGTGCCGAGAGGATACCCAAATATCTCGAAGGGCATTTCACCTTCAGACATACCGTAAATCATGATGCAGTTCTTCCTTCAAAGTATCATTGATCCCAGCAAAATAAATACCAGATTTACTAAGGTTAGGCAGAAGACCAGAGCATTCCCCAAAATGTTGTTGCACTCCATAAGTAATCCCAGGAAGTAGGATCATCCTGGAAAAAGCATAAGATCATCTGCAAAGGCCAAATGAGTAATACCAAGCTCCTTACAGATTCGATGGTGTCCGAAAGGTGATTCTTGCCCAAAACAAGTTAATGTCTAGAAATATATTCCATTCCAATCACAAAAGAAAGGGTGAAATAGGATCACCCCTGTCTCAATCCTCTTTGCCCTTAAAGAACCCTTGCATATCCCCATTGATGGAAATGGAGAAAGAAGGAGTAGTAATGCAAGCCATAATCCATTGCATAAATCGGAAGGAAATCCAAGCTGTTCAAAGATAGTCTTCAAGAACCCCCAGTGTATAGAGTCAAAAGCTTTCGTGATATCAACTTTGATCATGCATTTTGGTGTAGTTCTTGTGATATTGTACTGTCTAAGAAGCTCTCGACAAAGAAAAACATTATCCAACATGCTCTTTTCTGTACAAACCCAAACCGAGCCTCATTAACAACAAGAGGTAGCACCTTGGCTAGTCTAGCGACAAGTATCTTAGAAATAAGTTTATAAACCACATTGCAGCAAGAAATAGGTCTGTAGTCCTTCACTTCAGATGCATGAGAGCTTTTAGGCACCAAAGAAATCACAGCATGGTTGAGCTGTTTTAGAAGAGTACCATGCCTAAAGAATTCCAACACCGCAGCATTAACATCAGTCCCAATTATGTTCCAGGCTTTCTTGAAAAACCCCACTGAATAACCATCAAGTCCAGGAGCTTTGTTATCATCCATACTGAATACCACCTGTTTAATATCCTCCACAGTGACCTCAGAAACAAGGTCTTCAAGACAATCAATAGGGAGAGTAGGCCCCTCAGAAAGTAAAGAGGTCAATAGGAGAACAAACAGTAGCATTGCCAAGCAAACCAGTAAAGAAATCCAGAAAAGCATCAGAAACTTGTGAATAAGAGGAAGTAAAGGTACCATCATCATATTGAACAGTGCTGATGGGGTTCATGGCCCTGTTTCTCTTTATCAAAGAGTGAAAGAATCTGGTGCTCCTGTCACTATTAGCCAAAAAAATGCCTTTTAGCCTTCTGAGAAAGGAAGCTTCTTTCAGCATCCACCAAGAATTGGCACTTCTTTATTTTTTCATCAGCAATTCCAGCCAGAATCTGATTCCTAGGATCAGCAAGGTGATTAGATTGGGCCTGCTCAAGGTCAGACAGAGCAGCAGCTGCTTTAGTGGAAATATGGCTGAAATGCTTCTTATTTAACTCCTTCAAAGGTCTTTTCAGAACCTTCAACTTTTTACATAATCTGAACATAGCAGTACCAGGCACAAAGGTGCTCCAAACATTCTGCACAGTATCTAAGAAAGAGACATGAGAGGACCACATATTGTAATATTTAAAAAGTCTTTTGTTACTAACAACATCATCAGACAAGCTGATCCTGCAAGGTGAATGGTCAGAATGCACACCAGCAGGGTCAAAGAAGGCCAAAGCACTATGGAAAAGATCAAACCATAAAGAGTTAACAAGGACTCACAGTCGGGAAACAACATTCTTCCCAGCCCAAGTATAAAATTGCCCAGCAGATCTCATAGTAGAAAGGCCAGTGGTAATGCAGCACTCTTGTGGATCTTGCATTTCCTATTCAGAAGTTTCAACTGTACCCTGCCTTTCACCTGGCTCAAACACACTATTAAAGTCACCACAAACCACCCAAGGCATCCCAGAATTGCTCAGATCCACCAGCTTATCCTAGAGAGGCCTCCTGGTGCCCACAGAGTGCAAACCATAGACAAAAGTGGCTACAAAAACAGCCCCAAAAACCAGAATCTTTACTTCACAATGAATCCACTGATCTCCAGTACTGAGAACCTTAACAGAGACTTTCCCAGGATCCCAAAAGACGAGGATCCTGATGTGGCCATGATTATCCAAATTATCAGAACTATACCACCCAACCATTCTGATTCTAAGAAGTTTATCTCTAGCTTCCAAGTTTAACTTAGTTTCAAGGACTCCAAACAGTGCAAGTTGGTGTTGCCTAATATAATTGACCACCCCAATTTGCTTAGTAGCTCTGTTGAATCCCCTTATATTCCAAAATCCTATCATTTCTGTCTGAGAGGAGGCAAGAACCCTCCTTTGACAGGTTTAATAGGTGTAGTAAATCTACCAGTTGCCTTTGACTTAGCCCCTTGTGAGCCAGCTGCTTTTTCTTTTTGTTCTCCACTTCTTTGAATTCCAAATCAATAGAGTGTAGGAAGATTTGTTAGGAGTTCTTCTAACCTCAGAATCCTCAACTGCCACTCTTTTTTGTTCGTTGTAACCTGCCTTGTCTGGAACATCAAAAATACCCCCATCCTCAGTAGTACCACCATTAAAATCAGTATCCTCAACAGCTCCATCAGTTTCCTTTTCTCTGTCCACTCCAGAACCTTCATCATTGAAATTAAGCCCTCTTTTTGCACCAGATGGGATGTTACTATCAACTGGGAACTCAAAGCTTTCATCATGAACCACTGGTTTTTTCTTGTTTCTTCTCCTTCTGGGTTTTCTAGGGATATCAGTCTCAGAATTTGGAGCATTGGTGCCAGCTTTAGTAGTATTAGTAGTATCATGTTTCCTAGGAGCAGCAGAGTTGGTGTAGGCTGCTTCCCCACTCCTTTAGGCATTCTTCTCACATACAACTAAGGTTCAGCAGAGCCCTGGCCCCTGCAAGTATCCTGTGAATGACCCAGCATCATACATTTGTCACAGTATTTGGGCAGATTCTCAAATAAAACAGCTTGCTCAAGGAGCTCCCCATTAGGTAAGATGATGGGAATGATCTTTGGCAAGTTACTTTTCACATCCACTTCAACCAAGCATCTAGCAAAACTGATCCTCTCCTTAGTAACAGTGCATTGATCAGTGTACAGAGGGACACCCACAAAAGTACAGATGCTACTAAGGCATTCAGGCTTCCAGAAAGCCAAAGGGAGATTAGGTAGTTGTAGCCAAACAGGAACAATAGAGAATTCCTTTTTGCTAAAATGGAACATTTTGGGCATCCTTTTCAGTAGAAGAGTTCTACCATACACATAATAAGGTCCCCCCAACAGCACTTTGTCCATATCATCTATATTCTCAAAAGTGAAAACTAACCAACCAGAAATGTGTTGATAAAATCTGCACTTAGCCGGCCAGGAGTTAACCATTTTCTGTACACCTTCCTTACCAGGATGCCTAGAGGCAAAATAACCAACCAAACTGAGCTTGCCTAATTCATCCTCTTCAACTTCCAAATCCTTGAAACTAACAGCATTAGGTTGAACTCTATTCAGATCTTCTTTTAACTTGTAACCATTAGTAATTTCTCTATTATCACCAAACAGATTGACCCAAGGAGCAGGTCCTTCTCCATTTGTTTTCTCTACATCATCTCCCACATAACCAGAGTAATTAGGAGGCACATAAGGTGCCTTAGAAAATTCCACAGCAGGGACATTACTGCTAGAACCCCCCACTGAAATGATATTAACATCCCCAGCCCCTACATCATTAGCATTTAGAGGTGCACAAACACCTTTTCCCACTGTTAAACTAACATCCTCATTAGTATTACTACCAGCAACAGTCACGGGTACAATTACAAAAGCAGTTTCAGCAACAATAATAGGCAAAACAACAGACGAAACCTGTTTCTCCTTCAAAATAGCAGCTGTGGGCACAGAAGAATTTACAGGGGTGCCTTCCACAGTAACGGTTGGTACAGCAGGTGGTTCTTCCAAATTGGTGTCTTTACCAGTTGAAGAAACTTCATTGGAGGTCAAATTAACGTTGCTTGTTCCAGAAAGAGATTTTGCAGCCTTCAAGACGTTGGGGTTAGAAGAGATCGGAGCAGGGGTCACCAAGTCAGCTTCTCGGTTATCACTTCCAGCCACCGATGCCATAGCAGTATCTTTCGAAGCTTCATTACCAGCTGCTCCAACTACCAGGCTGGCTTTTCCAGTCTCCAACTCCTTCAAATTCCCAGCAGAACCTGCAATCGCTGCTGAAGAACTCGATTTGGTCAATTCCGTACTGGGGCCTGAACCCCCATCTTTTCCGACTGCTGCTTCTCCGGTGACCTTCGCTGCAACAGAGGGAGTAGAATCACCAGCATTAGGAGCAGGAGGGCCAACAATTGGAGCAGTTTCTCCCAATTTCTTCGACTTCGTAGTAGAACCCGTAGCATTTTTCTTTTTCGATTTCTGTCCCATGAGGGGACCAAAAAGGGAGAAAACGCTCCAGTAATTTCAGCGAAATTGATGCATGATGTAAGAACATTGTTTTGTGATTAATGTTTGTAAGAAAGAATCGATAGATCGCATTGAATGCAGCAGATTGATCGAAATTGGCAATAAGGAACCCTAGTCGCCCCAAATCGCCAATGAGAGCTTCTCTCTCTAAATTCGACTGATCTGTCCACTTCTACCTTTTGAACCTTTGATCTATGAATGGAGGTGTGTTTTTATCTTTTTGCTTTGCTGTAAGGAGGGTATTGGCATCATCATTAAAAATAGGGAAATTGTTAGACAAATTTTAGTTTTAATGATGAGTGCCAGACTAGCTGTTATAGAGCAAAGGAAGAAAGATGTCTAGATTGAATGTATAGGTTTACTAGAGTTTGATCTTCATATAGGTTTGATCAAACAAGCATCAGAAAGAGGTCGGTGACTTGATCGCCAGACTCTATCTAGGTCGAGAGAGTGTCTAGGACTCATGGATGGTTGAAGGCTGAGGGTTCAAACTCGGTAGTGAAGACTAAGGGATCAAACTTAGTAATAAAAGTCAAGGATATGGGATCATAATTTAAGGAAGTTTGTGATGACCTAAACTAATCACATATACCTTGTGTAGAAGGTCTAAGTTCCATAAAAATAAAGTGACGATTGGAACTTGGTTATACTTGAATGGTGTACTCTAACTTCACAAAAAAAAGTTAGATGAGAAGCAGTCAGCTGAGGTGTTCTTAAAACACAGCAGACTAAAAGTCCGCTGACCATACAAGTACATCAGCAGACTTATACAGTAGGTATCTGCTGAATGTAAAAGTTGAATTAATCCAAGTTTTTTGGGAAGATTAAATGGATAAGGATGAATTACAAGCATTGGATTAATCAGTCAATCAATGTCCAAGATGAAAGGGATGTTGTAAGGATTTTAGAGCCATATCAATCGGAATTAAATCATTGGTTGACAAACTGGACTGTCAGAAGGACACTGACAGTGTCAGTATGGTACAACAGATGGAATTTCAGGAATATTTAGACAATCCTGTAACGGTTGTATTTGAAATTCAAATTCAAATCACAGGATCTACAACTATAAATAGAGGACCCCTGTTTCAGATTGCAACACATAAGACAACAACAAGAATTCACACGAAACAACTAAGTTTTTTAGCAAAAAAATTGATAAAAGTGCAATCTTACCATGCTGATACTATCTGAGCTTTAACTTACTGATAAAGGATTTTCCAAGTGTATCTACAATCAACTTTTATCCAATATACACACTTGAAGTCTACAAGCTACTGATTTTATCATCCTGATCAAAAGCTTAGTGAAAGCTGAATCACTTTCTTGATTCAACCCCTTCTTTTTCAAGAAGAACTTGAAGACAGAGAAGCACTGCTGAAGTGTCAAGGACCGTTTTGTTTGGTGGTGGAGCTGGTGAAGCGGCAATCCTACTCTTCAAAGACCAGTGGAATACTTAGGAGCAGCAATCCTACCTGTTTCTAGTGTTCAGTTTGTGAAGCCATAGTCATTGGTCAAGGACAAACAATTTAGGGATTTTTGTAACAGCTATCTCAAAAGTCTCTAATGAATTTCCTCCAACATCACATGATAAGAGTGGACTGACAGGATTACACCATCTGGAACCACTATAAAACTTGCCTCATTTACTTTACTGCATTTATTTTCTGCAATTTACTTTATATGTATACTTATCACATCAATCTACTGAAATAGCAACTGAATCACACTACTTGCACTACTGCGTATCTAATACTTAGTATCATCTTTAAAACAACAAGTAACATGGCTTAATCTAATTTATTCCGCTGCAACAAATTCAATAGCTTCAATAGTCAGCAGACTATTGAACCCTGCTGAGTTTGTCAACACCAAAACGTTTTAACTGTTAAGTTTATTCTCCCCTCTCTAAACTTAACCAGAGCCTTTTCAAGGGACAAACACTTAGAGTAGGCAAGGTAAGCCTAGTGCACTGGCAAGAAAGGCCAGACGTGCAAGGCATAGAGCTCAAGGTCCTACCAAGGAGATTAGAGAAGAATAACTTCTTGATGGAAAAGAGGAATGCCTCTTCCTCGGTTTAAAAAGTCCGGGAAGGGCATGGGTAGAAAGAGAAGAGAGATGCACTTCTGTGAAGATCTCCAGAGTGCAAGTTTGGCAGACAAAAGTCTGAGAATCTGACTAGAGACAAGTCAAAAGTATAGTCGAGCTGGCAACTTTTAACTCAGAACCACTGTCACGGATTTTATGCAATGAAAAACAAAAAGTAATAAATATTTATAAATCCGGTATTCCCCAAGTGTAGGGATCGTAGCATAGCGATTAATACCGGAGTCGATCTCAGGGAATCGGGGTATCTAGTTCATTAATTTTCCTAAGATTGATACTATTATTATTAAAACCTAAAATAACAAAACGAAAAGGAAACTGGACAGAGGATTGTCAGTCCAAAGCCAGGAAACGATAATTGCGAACTTAAATCTAAAATATAAACAAAAAAGAAAACAATAAACAACTATGAATTTAAACAACGATGATCATGGTGATTAAACAATCGAACAAGTAATTATCCACCGATCCCGCAACCCTTAATTTCCTCTCTAAAGTTGTCTTGTGATGAGTCAACTAAAATTGTTGTTCACCTATCAAAGGTATGAATTTCTACTCTCGTAGATAATTCGCCTATCAATCTCTCATCTCTCGATCTATAAGATTGACGTTCTCAAACCAAGGTGTAAGATCTCTCAATCTAGCAACCCAGATATTCAACCTATCAACTCTCGTTATGTCAAGATTAAAAATCCCATCTTTCCTATGGTGATCTCAGGTTTATACCGACTCTCGTCATACGGTAAATATCAATGAGCAATACATCTCTCGATATCGATTGCATAACACATAAGCATAGAAAAAATACAACTTTAATCAAAAATCACAAAACAAACTTAAGATTGAAAAGAAAGAACCTGATGAAACGAATTTAAATAACTTGAACAAATCGTCTAGCCTCCAAATCATCCAAAGACAAAGAAAAGCAAAACGGAATAAAACGGAAAAAAACGACCACCTCGGCGGCCAAGCACCAAGGCTCACCGGCCGAGGTTACTTGGCTTGAAACTAGGTTTTTCAATGCGGCTGCGTAATAATATATATCTAGGGTTGAAAATAGCGCTGGTATTTATAGAAAAGTAAGTCGGCTGTGCTGAGGCGGTGGAAGGACGCCCGTCCAGCCTATCTGGGACGCCGTCCGAGGTGCCTTGACTTGCTTCTTGAGACGCCCGTCCACTTCAAAGCGCCCAAACTCTCTCGAATCAACTTCCCCTCTCCTGGACGCTGCTCACTATTCCGGGACGCCCGCCCACTGGACGGGACTTGGACGCTTGATTCATTTGGATCAACAACTTGATTTCTTCATCTTTATCCTTTCCTTTCTATCCAAATTCATCATTATCTCTTTTATCATCAATGTAATTCGACTCTTATCTCTTTTTGATCATCATTTGAGCATCAAACATGTACCTATAACACATTAAAAACATCGCAAACTGTAATATCATCCAATAATCCTAAAATCATAATTAAAACACCAAAATTAACCAATTTTGCGAATAACTCGTTTAAAATATCATTTGCTCAATAATTCGACTAAACACTCGTTTCTTATGCAAATTACACAAATATGAGGGAAATTATCATAAAATATAGCATTATAAAACGTATAAAATCACCCTTAACATCCACTTCTAATACCCTTAGATTAGATCGAATCGAATAAAAGTAGCTTGAATGACCGACAAGATTTTTTTTTCATCCTACCGAATCCCGAGGCTTAGTGCCAAAGGATGGTAGGAAGGTTTTTTTACTGTTGATCAGTCCGGTGAAGTAGGTTAGAAGAGTCAGAGAAAAAATTCCAGGAATGTAAAGATTAGTCTACGATGAGTCAAGTTTGGAGTGAAAATTGTCAAGGATTGAGTAGAGGAGTCAGTTGTAGTGATGTTCACAGGAATCTGGAAAGGGCAGAGCCTTGCAATTGCGAAGCATGCTCCCACAATTACGAGATTGCCTGAGCTTAGTTCCTGAGGTTTGAAGATAATTTGGGGAACCTTGCAAGCATTTGAGCCCTACGCGTTGGTGCCAGGGTCGGATGTTGGCATTCAACCGTCCCATCACCTTTTCCCACTATCCCAACTTTCCCTCTTCCCCATTACTCCACCATTACTCACTTATCCCTCAATCCCCTCAATCTTCCCTCAATCCACTCACCCCCATTACTACTTCCCACCTTTGTATACAACCCTTCCACCTTCCCCACTAATTCTCTCCTATTTAAACCACCCTTCACCCTCATCATTTCCGTCACCATTTCTACAAATTTTCTTCTTCTTCTTTCTCACAAAATTTGGCACCGCCATTAGCCACCATTAAATCACAACCACCACTCCCAAACCTGCTCATTTTCTAGATGCTGCTCATGTCGTTCATCATCTATGCATTTAGTTTCAATTTTTGTTCATAAAAAGTTGCAGAGAATTCCTAGAAAGGACTCCGGCAATTGCGAGCCTACCCACTGCAATTGCAGGAGTTTTTTTCCAGCAGATTTAGAGTTCAGCCGTCCATTTCCATGGCAGGTAGAGGCAACCCCGCTCTGAGACGCATAGCAGGTCAACAAAGAGTTAAGGGTGATGTCGTTCCTCTATTAACGGTGTTGCCCAGTTTGCCTCTATCGCAATTTATGAGTCTTTTTGGACTCATTGGAATGTGCGGTCGTTGCAAGGGAAAGAGGCGTCAGCCACAGTGATTGTGGTGACATCGTACCATGAGTTCTCCAGAACCACGGTATAGCAGACTTGGCTCTCATTCCAGAGGCATTCAACGCCACTATTGTCCAAGAATTTCATGCTTTTGTGGCGGGGAACCCCATGACTCACGTTGCTATTATTCGGGGAGTTCATATTGATTTCTCTATTGAGAGCATCACTGCCCGCTATGGCATTGAAAATGCACCCCTTCACGAGGAGGAGTAAACCACTTCTACTAGGGAGAGCGATTTGGAGCGCCTGATGACTATCGTTGAGCATTATGGTATTCAGCGAGACTAGCGCCGATGGTTTCCTTACTTAATTTCAGTCGAATGAGCTGGACTGGAGCGCAAAGATGATGCATAGGTTTGTGATTACCTACCTTGTGCCCAATGCTCATAACGATTCCGTCACTTATCGACAAGCTGAGCTCATGTACTTTCTCGATGTTGAGATCGACATGAACTTTGGTGTGTTGATGCACAACCGGATTCGGAAGGTTGCTCGGATGTGGAGAGAGATTTTTCCGTATGGCAACCTGATAGATGCACTGGAGATGGCAGTGGAGTGCCCTGTTCTGGCGGCTAACATGAGAGTTGCACCACTACCTGTTCCTGATAGTGAGTCAGTCACTGTCACAGGATGGCATAGAAGACGGCCGAGACTACAAGCACAGGGACGTGCTAGGACTGAACAAGAGTTCTAGATTGAGGTGACGATGGAGTTGGTGACTATGCATGCCAAGATCAATCATATGATGGCACATCTCAACATTCCTCCCTATGCCCTACAACCGAGAGCCCCTAGACATGGTCCTTCTTCTTAAGGGGCCGGCCAGTCCACTTCTGCACCACGTCCTGGTGACGATGATTCTGAAGAGTAGACTAGTTTTATTTTATTTCTTGCATTTCCATTGTTGTCTTTTTCTTTTTCTTTTTTATTCCCAACTTTGTATTGCGCTACAGTTTTCATTTTCAGATAATATGGAATATTTTGAATGGCTTAAACTATTTGCAATTCGATTTTTTGCTTACTGCCATTTTTTATATTTTATATTGTGTTCTCTTGAGTACTTTGCCCTGTTTTGTATGTTAGCACTATTGTAGACTTTCCAATATTTCTTTTGACGATTGCCCGTTACACTGATGATACGAGTTCATTTGCTTCAAACGCAGCTAAGTTCTTTTCTGTTCTTTATATTTTCATCATTGGGGACATTTCTTTGATTAAGTGTGGGGTAGGAACGTCTTTTTATGATGCATTTTTTACCACTTAGTCTTTTCGAGCCATTTCCAAGTAAGATTGTAAATATATGAAATCTTTGACCTTTTGAAGCTAATTAATCACGTCTTTGTTCCACAATAATGGATGATAGTCGTGCCACTTTTGCAGCAGTTATGTATTAACAATATATTCTTTTTATAAACCTCCTTTTTAAGCACGAATAACTCACTTTCTTTAGTACGTAAATGGATGACGCTTAATTTTGACTTGTGTTGACCCTAGGTTTTTCTCGAGTTTTGTTTTACCTATGGTCATTTAGGTCAAGTTGTGGATCTTATAAGGGCTAAGGAAAAAATGGATTCAGTAGTTTATCAAAGAGTGGACCGTTAGGATAGATAGATTTTTGAGTGTTCACCAGCCAATATAAGAGAAAAAGAAAGGAGAAAATGATTATTATTTACATATGCTATTTCTTTCTCTTTGGAAAGAGGGAAGCAAACTCGGAGCGTAAGATGCACGACCCTCGCATAATAAATAGACCGATAAACGCGAACCTTTGAATAGTACTCGGTTCCCGGTCCGCCTTGCCCAATTGATTTGACCTATGTGATAAAAATAAATAATGTACCAATAGAAAAATGGTTTAAAGGGACAAGCATTCTCATGATGACTAGCTAGACTATGAGTTGGAATAAAGCGAGTCTATCTATGCTACTGCGATTTGAGAGTTCTTACACGCACGCACACACCGGTTCATGAATTGAATATTATTTAATGTGTCACTTATGGATATGGGTTGGCATGGTTCTTATCTTGGTTTTATGACACTTAGCCATTTTTAATTAATGCGGAAACCCTACAGCGATAGATGCACCTTTGCAGACACGGACTGGCCCGAAAGTCGCCGTAATTTACATTACATTGTCTAGGTTTAGGTTAACTAGGTTGGTTTACAGCTCTATATAAAGGCTATGCCAGTCTATTGTATCATATACTCAAATTCTTATTACAACTATCATATACTTTGATGAAATAAAGAGTTCATGCTTTTATTTTGAGTGTGTTTGCTTGGTTATCTTCTCCAATCCATTAACTAGCTTGAGTTGATTAAGCTAGATCCGTCATTGTAAAAGGTATGAAGCTTGGAATGTTCCTTAATGTCTTTCTCATGGTAGATTAGTTAGATCAGCGTGATGTAATTAATCTGCAACGAAAACTGCATTAGCCGTAATTAATCGTCGAGTAACGATGATATTCTAGAAGTAGGAACCACCACTCCCGCAACTGTGGTGGTCTTTATCGCAATTGCGAGGCAACTTTTAGGTCACCCTAAGTCTGGAGATTCGGCTTCAGCTATGTTGATTGATAAATTTAATTCATTGTAGGTTAGGTCTGGCCAATCTGCTTATTGTACATCGTAAATTAACATGAAGGATGATAAAGTGAAGTGTTAGTTTTGACATAGTCTGGATCAATCCCCAGGAACGTGCTAGTCAATCCACGATAGCTGCTTAGGGAGATTCTCAGTCTTGGGCCGGCACTTTCAATAACTTATAGCGTGTGAGTTAATACAACCAACGAAGGAGGTTAACTACACATAGGCGTATACTGTCCTTTCAATGGAAGTAGAGAAGGTTAGGATATTGCACCCATAGATAAAGCTGAATTAAAAACACGCGTTCTGGTTGAATCAGGGAATTACAGAGAAAGGTAGACATAATGATCAATTACACCAAGTTAGGAGCTCGGTGATGGGGGATATACCAATTACATTTTTGTCATTATTTTGATGTAGGGACCGTTATTTGTCTTCTTATTAGATTTGTGAACTATTATCCATGTTGAATCGTCTATGTGGGATCGACCTTGACTCACCCTTACTATATTGCGATTGACCTAGTACATTGCAAGTATTTTGTGAGTAGAGTGACTTACACCGCTATTCATCTATCTTCAAGTGTCTTTTGCTGAGTTTCCTGTGTGATCATTGGAGATATCATATTTGGCTCAATAGGTGTGTCGGGAATTACAACCCTGTTGTCCAACCTGTTCCACGACAATATTTTGAAATATTGCTAAATTCTCCTCCAAAACTCCACCTTGAGTAGCTATAGTTTGCATATCACCTACAGTTCCATTCAACATTCCCACTATATGAATTCTATCTTGAAATCTTACAAATTCATCTGATACAGCTTCTAGCTCCTCAATTCTAATTAGCTCATCAGAATCACCTAGTTCAGCGCCTCCCAAAATATTGTCAATGCCAATTTCTGCCTCAAGATTTCCAGCAAAAGCCACAATTATTTTTTCCTCAACCTCTAGAATCATGTTCCTATGAACAATAATTGATTCTCCTTGTTGAAGTTCTTTCCCAGTGTCAGTCAACTCAACATCTCCTTCTTGAACAAACTCTTTTTCAATAGCTTTAGCAGCCTGTTGGCCCTCTGTATTGTGTTTAGGGTCCCATGCAGGTTGTTCTTGTTCTGTCTCAAAAGATTTTCCTTGCTCCAGCTCTGCTGACTTTCCCTTATTGGCAGTAAACTTACTTGATTCTCTAGTAAACATAGGTCTGTCATCATCATCATCATCATCAGAAGAAGAAGATGAATCACTAAGACCCTTTGTACATCTTGGATTGTTTGAAAAAAAGACTTCCCTTTTTCATTTCTTCATCAACTACTTTTGTTAATCTGAGTAGCAAATTGGAATAATCCATAGAATGCAGTAAGTTGTCTACTTTTAACACATCAAAAACCCATTCTTCAAATCTGATCATTCTATGTGCCAACTATTTCTGATAAGAATATCTGCTAAACTTCCAATTCAGATAATTAACAATCTTTTCATATGTTGGATCTTGTTTGGGTTCTTTCTGTAATAATCAGCTAGTGAAACAAATGTATCCGTAGTAGCTGTGTGTGGTAGAGTTTCCTCAGCAGTGTGGAAAGTGTCTATTGTCTGCTCGGCTATATCCGGGACATTTGTACCAACAAATTGCATTTGTAGAACACTGTCATCCCCGCGTGTCATTGCAATAGAAATTTCAACATTTTCTGTTCTTTTTGTTCTTTAAAGATTCTAATCTCTTTTCCATTCCATGCTTCTTGTCAAACTTCTTGACACTCTTCATTACTACTTGTTTGAATCTTTTCATTGTTGTTTGAGTCTCAACATCATCAAACAAAGCAGTTGCTAGAGCTTCTTTGCTTCCAGTCTTTCTTTTCTTTAAGGCATTAAAAAAATCCTTAGCTGATTTGTCAGGCTCAACAGATTTGGCAGGGTCTGCTAACCTCCTAGACTCAGTTGGGGCAATGAGATCTGCTGACTTCTCAGCTTCAGTAGATTTCTTAACTTGCACATCTTGTGCAATAGCTTTCCCCACCAAGTCAAATTTTCTTTTTGTTCTTTTTCAGCTTGAACTTCTTCTTCTTGTTGTTGTTCTTCATAATCTCCTGCTCTAGACATACCTGATCTAGATGACACATTCTTCACTTTCTTCTTCTTACCTAGATTTTTATCAATGGATTTCTGATGTGGAATTCGTAGATGAATCAAAATCCTCTGTACCATAAAGGCTAGTGGTTTATTGATGTAAAAATAGCCTCTACCTATGGTTTTTGACTTGCCTTCTGTCTTCTTGTCTTCTTTAGGCTTGAATATCTTCATCGTATAGAAGACAAGATAGCCTGCCCATTTAAAGTCCATCTTTTTTCAATTATAGTCATCAGCTATATTTTTGGCCTAGAAAGTGTATTGTAACTTCCCACTTTCCGTAACAAAATCTTAGCTTATCAACTTGCTAAGTTTTTCAAAATCCTTTCTAATGTATCTCAACTCTAATTTGAAAGATACATCAACATTTGGGTTTGTCTTGATCTCATCCACAAAAGCTACCTTATGAATCTCCAAATCTTATAGGTTTGGTGTAGCAGTACTTTCTTCAAACCCAAAAATTTGTCTCATCAAACATTCAGCCCCCTTAATAGTCCTGCCATTTACCATTGTTTCAAACTCATTTTGATCAGCAAAAGTAACTATATTTCTCTAGAATTCACATATGTTTTTGTAACAGACGGTTGAGAATGGAGAATAAAGCACACTCTCCAACCTTTTGATATTCCTCATCTTAGCTCCGAATTCTTTTGCAACATAAGTGTTCTCAGTAGCATGTATGAAACTTTCAATGCTTTGATTGATTCTGGTGAAAACATGGACGACAACCATTGTGAATATATTGCAAAGTAAAGATTTGCCCCGGAAAATATGTGAGAATGTAAGGATTATTCTCTGTGGGTTCAGGGTAAATAGAGATAAATGGTACAACTTCTCTGCCCACATACTGTTCAAGTTCACGATCCCAATGTCATGCATTTAACCATCCAGTGAAATGGGGCCAGACGTCCCTTTATGAAACCCCATTATGTAATAAATGGTTTTGTCCTGTAAACAACTGTAATAATGGATAAGGTTAAATACCTTTTAACTTCAGTATTGACTTTCATTAAAAATTGAACTCCTTATTGCAACTTCAGCAGATCTACCGAGATAAGCTCTGCTGACTTACTTCAACAATGTGATACTCTACTGACATCTGAATGTTCAGCTGATCTTCAAGTTACAATTCAGCTTGTAAAACTGGAATTGTCCAGTTGATAATACAGGATGAAATTTAACACCAACAACTGATCTGCTAAATGAGCTCACCCAACATATCAGAGACCAATCGCTTTGGCCATCTCACTTGCTTAGCTGACCAATACAAATGAGCAATTATGAATTGTAGATACCAATGACTAATCTGCCTAGTGATCTCACCAAGCAAGGCAAGGACTAGTCCCCGTGGTGAATTCCATTGCTCAGCTGACCATTCAGAAGGTCAGCTAACCTTGATGATTCAAGTTCAGTTCTTAATTTACCAAATTTTTCAGCATCCAAAGGTTTTGTAAATTTATCTTCCAGTAGATCTTCCGTAGGGATATAATGAACCACCACATGCTTCTTTGCAATATAATCTCTTATAAAATGATGTCTCGCATCAATATGTTTGGTTCCTGACTGCAACACATGATTTTTTGTTATTGCTGTTGCACTTGTGTTATCACATATTATAGGAATTTCACTTTCTTCAATCCCACAATCCCTTAATTGTTGTCTCAGCCACAAAACTTGAGCACAACAACTTCTAGTAGCTATATTTTGTGCTTCAGCAATAGAAGTTGAAATAAAATTCTATTTGTTGATGAACCAAGAAGCAAGCCTATTACCCATCAGCTGACATGTTCCTGTGGTGATTTTTCTACCAATCTTTCACCCAGCATAATCAGAATCTGAGTACGATATCAAATTGAAGCTTCCATCATTAGAATACTGTATTCCTACTTCCATAGTCTCATTTAAATACTTGAGTATCCTCTTAATAACATCTAAGTGACTTTCCTTTGGGTTTTACTGAAATCTAGCACATACCCCAATTGCAAATGATATGTAAGGTCTGCTGGTTGTATGATACAGTAGATTGGATATCATTCGTCTATACAAAGTTTGATCAAGATCTTTACTTTCTTTGTCTTCATCCAATCTATCACCAGTAGTTATAGAAGTGGAAATCTTAGAACTCTGTTCCATACCAAACTTCTTCAGTAGTTCCCTTGTGTATTTGGTTTGATGAATGAAGATTTCATCTTTCATTTTCTTGACTTGAAATCCCAGAAAATAGTTCATTTCACCCATCATACTCATCTGGAACTTGCTTTTCATAAGATTTGTAAACTTTTCACACATTGCTTAATTTTAAGAACAAAAAATAATGTCATCCACTTAGACTTGTACCATCAGTGTACTATCTCCATCATTGATTCTAAAAAGTGTCTTGTCGATGGTTCCTTTTGTGAATCCATTTTGTACAAGAAATTGTCAATAATCTCATACCAGGCTCTTGGTGTATTCTTCAAACCATAAAGTGCCTTCTTCAATATGTACACTTTATCTTTTTGATCCTAACTTAAAATCCAATGGGCTGTTGTACATAAACCTCCTCTTCCATAAGGCCATTAGAAATGCACTCTTGACATCCATTTGATAAACTTTGAAGTTCTTGTATGCAGCATAAAAAATAAATAATATGATTGCTTCCATTCTTGCAAAAAGAGCATATGTCTTATCAAAGTCTATTCATTTAGCTTGGGAATATCCTTTTGAAACTATTCTAGCCTTATTCCTAACAATGGCACCAGATTCATCCAATTTATTTTTGTAAACCCATTTTGTACCAATGATATTTGCATGATCATGTCTATCAACAAGTTCCTAGACTTGATTTTTTCAAATTATTCAATTCTTCTTTCATGGAAATTGTCCAATCTAGATCTGCAATAGCCTCTTCAATCAACTTAGGATCCAACTATGATAAGAAACAAGTAAGCATAGAATCCAACTGATTTCTTGTCTTCACACCTTGATGTACATCACCATTAACTTGCTCAGCAGGGTGATCTCTCAACCAGTGTAACTCTGTTCATTTTCTTGATTGATGGAAACTCGCTCTGCTGGGGGCTCTACTATAGGTACAACAGAGGGACCAGCAGGTTCAACAGGAACATCAGCAAGTACATCAATAGGTTCCACAAATGGATCTACTATAACATCATGAGGTCCAATTTCATAAGTAGAACTGTCAGATAATCCCAGTTGACCCAAATTCTTCTCAATTTCAACATAAACGTGTTTGTCTTTTTTATGTTGAACAACTGATTCTGGAATGTCGTCAATTGTATCTCCGGTAAAGTGTGGTTCATCAAACACCACATGAATTGACTCTTTATGTTTAGGTGTTATTTTGTTTTGCACACTGAATGCTTTGCTGACTGATGAGTACCCCAAAAATATTCATTCATCAGCCTTAGGTTCAAATTCCTTCAGCTGATCTTTTTCATTGTTGTGTATAAAACACTTGCTTTTAAAATCATTAAAATATGAAATGTTGGGTTTTCTTCCATTCCAATTTTCATAGGGGATCTTCTCAATTCTCTTGTTCATTAATACTATATTTTAAGTATAGCAAGCTATGTTTACGGCCTCTTCCCAATATCTTTTAGGTATTTTTGCTTCATTGATCATTGTTCTGCCTACTTCCTTAAGAGTCATGTTTCTCTTTTCGGCAACCCCATTCTGCTGAGGGGTTCCAGCAGGTGATAGTTGATGCAGTACTCCATTCTGTTCACAGTAATCTTTGATAACTTTGTTTAGGAATTCAGTGCCTCTATCTGATTTGATTTTGACAACTGATAAACTCTTCACATTCTGCAATCTCTTTAGTACTGTAGGGAACTTCTATAATGTTTAAATTTTCTTGGCCATAAAGATCCATGTGCATTTCAGTAAAGAAGGATGCAAGGTGATTCATAAAAAAACCAATACAGTTGTACTAGCAGGAAGAAGAAAAGACAAAATGTATCTTATGGATTGGAAGACAGCAAAAGCAGAGACATGTTTGCTTGTCAAGAACAAACAGTCACCCAGCTGGATATGGCACAGAATACTCACACATCTGAATTTCAAGACAATCAACAAGTTATCAAAGAACAAACTTGTAGAAGGCCTACCTAAAATCACATTCAAGAAAGAAAGTCTATGTGATGCTTTTCAGAAAGGAAAACAGATCAAAAGCTCATTCAAGTCAAAGCCACATCAATCAACAACAAGAATTCTTCAATTATTGCATATGGACCTATTTGGACCTGTCACACCTGTGAGTGTAAGTAGCAAAAAGTACACTCTAGTTGTGGTGGATGACTTCTCCAAATACACTTGGACCATATTCATGAACAAGAAGAAATAAACACTCAAGAAACTATCAAATATATTAAGAAGAATACAAAATGAGAAGGAATTAAAGATTATCAAGATGAGATCAGACAGAGGCACATAATTCCTTAATGAAGTGATCAGAAATTACTGTGAAGAAAATGGAGTACTACATCAATTATCAGCAACAGCAACTCCCCAACAAAATGGAGCAGCAGAAAGAAGAAACAGAACCTTAAAAGAAGCTGTTAGAACAATGATAGCAGAAACAAGCTTACCAAAAATATTTTGGCCTGAAGCAACAAATACAACATGCTATACACAGAACAAATCAATTATCAACAAATTTCATGGCAAAACACCATATGAAGTGTGGAATGACAGAAAATCTAATATATCTCACTTACATATGTTTTGTGCTAAATGTTTTGTGTTGAATAGGAATCAGTTACACACATTTGATGAAAAGGCAGATGAATCAATTTTCATGGGATACTCAGATACCAGCAAATCTTTTAGAGTGCTAAACAAAAGAACCTTGGTGATTGAAGAATCAATTCATGTAGTGTTCGATGAACCAAACATTAGTGATGAAGACTTACACACACCAGAAGAAGAAGCTACACAAAAGCAAGTCTATCTGGATACAATAGTACAAGCAACTATGCTAAATCACTCTGTTAAAAACTAAGATGATGTACAGATTACTACACCAGCAGAGTCACCAGCTCAAACCCCGGAAGCTGATGCACAAACAGACACAGTGGAAGCACCATATCAAGCACAACTTCAACCTGATTTGAATTGGCTTAGAGATCATCTTGAAGAACAAGTCATTGGAGATGTTCACGCAGGAGTAAGAACCAGAAGACAACTGGAAAGCATGTTAACTTGTTTTCTGTCATAGGTGGAACCCAAAATAATAGATAATGCAATCCAAGATGTTTATTGGATCACAGCTATGCAAGAGGAACTCAATTAATTTGAAAGAAATGAAGTCAGGGAACTTGTTGATAGACCAGCTATGGCAAATATTATTGGAACAAAATGGGTATTAGAAATAAGATGGATGAAAAAGGAGGTATTGTCAAAAATAAAGCAAGATTGGTAGAAAAAGGATATCCACAAGCAGAAGGCATAGATTTTGATGAAACCTTTGCACTAGTAGCAAGATTGTAAGCAATCAGACCTTTCCAAGCTTATGCAGCTCACAAAGATTTCAAAGTCTATCAAATGGATGTAAAGAGTGCATTCCTGAATGGACACTTGAAAGAAGAAGTGTATGTTGAACAACCACCTGGATTTCAGATTAGAGGAAAGGAAGATAAGGTGTACAAACTCAAAAAGACACTTTATGGACTCAAACAAGCACCAAGAGCTTGGTATGATACACTATCTCTATTTTTTTATCAACAATGGATTTAGCAAAGGCACAATAGAAACGACACTTTTCAAGCTTGAAGATGGATCAAGCACATTGCTAGTTCAAATATATGTGGATGATATTATATTTGGATTAGAATATGAGAGGCTATGTGAAAATTTTGCAAGTCTGATGAAGAGCAAATTCCAAATGAGATGAAACAAGTATGGTATGGGCACCAGTGGAACATCAGAAACACCCATGTCTGCAAGAACTATACTTGGGTAGGATGAGAATGGAAAAGATGTCAAAAGCTATATAGAGGGGTTATTGGATCTTTACTATATCTAACTGCAAGCAGACCTGACATTGCATTTGCTATAAGAGTATGTGCAAGTATTCAATTACAACCTAAGGAATCTCACTTATTAGCAGTAAAAAGAATTATCAAATATCTGAAACACACAATGAATGTGGGAATTTGGTATCCAATAGATGGTGGATTCAAGTTGATATCTTATTCAGATTTAGATTATGCATGATGCAAAAATGATAGAAAAAGCACCTCAAGAACTTCTCAGATGCTAGGCAGCAGACTAGTATCATGGTTTAACAAGAAACAAAATTCCATATCAACTTCAACAGCTGAAGCAGAATATATAGCAGCTGGAAGCTGTTGTGCACAAGTTCTTTGGATCAGACAGCAACTAAGAGACTATGGCATAGAAGAGAATACAATTCCTATTATGTGTGACAACACAAGTGCAATCTCAATTACAAAGAATCCAGTGCTACACTCAAGAACTAAGCACATGGATGTAAGACATCATTTCATCAGAGATCATGTAGAGAAAGAGACGTTATCTTGAAACATATATCTACTGAGGATCAATTGGCCGATATATTCACAAAGCCACTCAGTCATGAAAGATTTTGTAAATTGAGGTCTGAGTTAGGAATGATTGAATTGGACTAAGTCGTTATGAGCAGCTAACTGGACTAACCAGCTTAGTGACTTCACCAGCTGACTGAACCTTTGCCATTTCGGGTGTGCTCACTTGGCAGGTAAGGCACTGCTATCCGTGAAGTTCACTTCACTGGTTGTTAGGAACCGTTTTATAAAGCAGCTCAGTAAAAGACCAGCTGAGTAATCAGCAAACTCAGCTCACCGTGAATTTTCTTTTGAATTGTGAAATTAATAAATCTTTTACACATGTGGAAAATCAGAGGATTCTATTTATTAATTATAGAGGATTACACACGTAGATATCTTTTTTAAATCATGGAGGTTATAATTGAAGTGATTGAATGACGGCAATTCCTCGATTCCCGGGCTTTATCATTACTTGCCTCAATCCACTCTCCCACTAACTCAATAACCGTGATTTCTTATACACAAAATCACGCCTTTACTCCACTAAATCCTTCTGTATTGAAATCCCTTTCACTCTGAATTTTTCTAGCTATATAAACCACATTTATACATTTTCACAAATTCCTTACGCTTTCTTTGAATTTCAAAAGCTATTTTCCTGAAATTGAAAGCTTTTTACTCTCAAATTTTTTTCAGAAATGGCTTCATCTCCCTCCACCAAAAAGTCCGGCAATCAGAATAAACAAACTATTGTCACTGGGTCATTCTTTAGACCCGAGCACTATCTCACCTTATGCAACAAGGATCCACAAGCACAACGTTTGGTTGATTAGTGTACCAACTTAGGGTTGATGACTTTTCTTAACCCTCCAATCAACAGTCTTTGCTATGAAAATCTGGCCGCTTTCTAGAAAAATGCAAAATTTGAGGCAGGCCACACATCAGACGATGGTAATTCAACTCCTGATAAAATCATCACCACAATCAAAGGATGGGAACTAACTATTACAACAACAACGATCAATCGCTACCTCGGATTGTCATCAACTGGCTCAGCAAATGTAGCAGCAGTAGATGTTGATACGGATACTTTATGGTTGGAAATCAAAAAGGATGCCCCATCGAAGAAGAAAAGATTTAATTGCAATAGATTTGACCTCATAAAGCCATTTGAGGAATTTGGTATGTTAATCATCAAGTGCATACAAGGGAAACTTGGATCCTTGCATGGAATGGCTGAAGTCAGGACTAAATTGATGGCCATTATCTATCAAGGCATCTAATTCAACTGGGTAGGGTACATCTTCCTCAAAATCAAGGAACAATCACAAGCAGAAATTGATGCGGCTGCCCTTGGAGAGAAAAAGGGGTCGGTAAAGCCTGGTATCTTCTGGCAAGACTAGACAGCATAAAGTTGAAACCTATAAAGCTGATCAATCTACACAATTCAAAGGTGATGTTCACTTATGTCAAACAATCAAGTAAATTACAGACAAGAGCCAGACAGAAAAGAAACCAGGCTGAAAGCAGCAGTTCTGGATCCGGGAGAAGAACCAGATCTCATACTAGAGAGGCTCAACTAAGAATTTTGCCAAGTAATGTGACCAAACCCCTGATGATAAGTGAGGATGAAGAAGATCCAAAGGAAGAAGTCCACCCACAATTTGATGAAGCGGAAGATAATGATGAAGAAGTCCAGCCAACCTGTTAAGAAGAAGAAGCGGAAGAAGAAAAGGAGGATGATCATCACTCTGATGATCATGAAGAAAAAGAGGATTCTGACAACATATCACTCTTTGATGTTATTCAATGGAGTGAAGCAGCAAAAGAACAACAGCCGAGTGGATCAACTGAGAAAACTTCACCAGCACACACCTATGCTGAAGGCACATCAAGAAGCTTCCCCAGCACAGTGTAAGGGGGAATGGCAGCTGATACACCTAGTCTTATGCCATTGAGAATTTTGAAGAAGTGGCTGAAGAAGATGATAAGAAACCCCCCCCCCCCCAGGGATTTGCAGTACTACAAGGCCCCCAACCAACTCTCTCCGCCATGGAAACTGAGGAAGAGGTAGATGAGGAAGACTTTGCTGATGAACACACACCAGTACAATCAGAAGGTCCATCAGAAGTTCCAGACAGAGCTTTCCATCTGGACATTGACCTTCTCATTGTTGATCTAAAGAAGACAGCTCAAAGCCGGAAAAACCTTCGATCAGCACTTAGAGATGCAGACACTTCATTAAATCAGAAAATTGAGGCTCTGCTCAGTCACATTGAGTTACAAGATGCATTCATTGAGAAGCAGCGAAATTGGTTAACTCAATTGAATTCTCTGGTCACTCAGAATGTTCATACTGAATTGACCAATCTGGGAAGTTGATGACAGTTAAAATATACCTATTTATGTCATCAATTATAACCTTAAATCGGAGTTAATTATATATATTTCATATTAAATCACGTGTTTATATTTATTATTTAATGATAAGTGATTATTAATGTGATAATTGGTATTTAGCTATTTTTATTATAAAAGAGCAATTAATTGTGTGATAAATACTGATTTTGCAGATCATAACGAATCGGGAAGATAATTATCACGCAATCGAGAAATCTCAAGATAAAAGAGAAGAAAATCGGAGCATTGAAGAAAAGATTAATCAGATCAATTCAAAAGCATGGAGTGGGGAACAAGTCAGACAAAGCAAATTTGAAAACGCGTAAAGAGGGAGGCTCGGTCGACCGAGCCATGCCATTCGGTCGACCGAGCGTAACTATTCGGTCACCCGAGCCTAAATTGATAAATGCATGTCAATCTTCTGGATTCTCCCTATGTTGGCTACAACTCCTATATAAACAGCAGCCACGATGCTGAGAAAAACACACCACTACAACACAAAACAATTTATACAATTTAAGTTTTAGTTTAGTTTTCTTTTCTTTATGTTCGTACATTGTGGATTCATCGGATTCTCCGGTTGGGGAGCGCATTAAAGAGTGGGAGTCACTCTCGTCTTCGAGGGTATGACTATTCAATTATGCAATCTTTATTCGTAGATCTGATATATTTTGTTATGGAGTAGTTTATTTTGTATTGATTGCGTGATGTAGATTAATTTACGAACCCATGTGTTTAGGTTAGAAACGTTAAGAAGTAATCATGATTTGTCCCGACACAGAACTGTGTTCGGTCGACCGAGACATGTCATTCGGTCGCCCGAGTGCTGTCGTTCGGTCGACCGAGTGTGGTGATGTGTAGGGCAATATTATGATCGGCTTCGACTACGTCAGATTCTCTGAATTGGAATTAAAACGAGTAATTAAACCTGATCAACTTAATTATTTGTCATCATAATTTAACATGAAACCCAAAAAGTGATTGTTACTTAGGATATAGATTGAATCGGCATCTAAGAAGTACGCCTTACCCTAGGAATGTTGCTTAGATGAGGTTACGGTTTATACCGGCATCCCTAGTTTCGTAATTGTGTCGGGTTATATGAGATGGAGGCATTAAAAAGCGAAGTCACATAATGGAGGCACGATGATTTAGAGGGCCTAACCGAGCTAAATCTACCTTGGGGATGACTCCGTAGTCATAATAATTAATCTTTAACGTTTGTTTTGTCTCGTTATCATCCTAATTCACATGGGGGAGTTATAATCTACTAGCGTAATCAATACTATTTGTTTAGATAATATCAACCGTATTATCCGTGTTTTAGTAGTCTTTAGTTTGTCTTTGTGGTCTTTTGTGTCTTGTGGTTGTCACTACTTTATTTACTGCATTTAGTTGGTCATAGACCGCCCTTTCAATTTAGTTCTAATAGGATAAAGTTGTGTTTTATTTGTGCCGAGTCTCTGTGGGATCGACCTCGACTCTATCTAGCTATACTACAATTGAACCTAGTTCTCTTGCTAGTGTGTTAGTAGGCCTCGAGTTAATAATTTAACTTGACCTCCATCAAGTTTTTGGCGCCGTTGCCGGGGACTCGAGTCATTAAATTAAAATATAGCTTATTTTGTTAGAACTGGATTCGTGAATATTCTGTGAATAAGAGTCTGTGTATTAAAAAAAAAAAAAAAAAAAAAAAAAAAAAAAAAAAGGAGCGTTCGGTCGACCGAACCACAGCTCTCGGTCGACCGAGACTTTATTTTCTTTTTCGCTTTTGCATTCGTGTTAGTTTTATGATATTAAACACATTTTATTTACGTTTTCTTTTCTCAAACTTATTGCGAGTCTGTTTTAGTTTTATTTAGTTAGTTAAAGGCCTAGACTTTACTAGTGATTAATTGTTTTATTGTTGTTTATTATTTTATAGTACGCTACTCGGAAATCGAAGGAACCGCTTGAGCCTTATAATCCTCGAAATAGAGAAATTTATGAGAAGGAATAGGAAGTTAGCTAGGAATCGGCTAAACAAGGAGAAGAGGATCCAAATCTTGAGGAAAGCGAGCAAGGAGTGGAAGAAGGACATACAACCGATCATTACGAGCATTCAGACCAAACGGAAATGGAAGGCAATCCGGTCAATCCAAACCAGGTACCTAATCCTGTTATTAATCCTGTTATCAATAATGCCAATAATGTGAATGCAAATGCTAATAATGAGAACCAAGCCCTAGTTCAAGGAGCGAGGCGTACTTTGCAAAGTTATGCAACGCCAACTATTGAACAATTCATTCCCGCTATCGTAGCACCGCAAGATGCTGCGGAAGTCTATCACCCTAGGCCTAATGTAATTCAAATGGTGACCAACTATTCCACTTTTCATGGAGTCCAAACGAGGATCTGGTGTTCACGTGACGAATTTCTTGGAAATCGTCGACCTGATGAAACCGAAATTAATCCCGCAGGGTAACATTCGCCTTAAGCTTTTCCCTTTCACCTTGAAAGATAAAGCTAAGCAATGGCTTCTCTCTTTAGAAATTTGGATCTATCACTACTTGGGAACAACTGTTGCAAAAATTCATGAATAAGTATTTCCCTTGGGAAAAACCTTTAAGTTACGCCAAGACATCCTAGGATTTAAGCAACAACCACAGGAGAGTTTTGATCAAGCTTGGGAGCGTTTCAAGGAAGCTATGAGGAAGTGTCCTCATCATGACATCTCTCTTTGGCTTTTAATGCAAACTTTTTACCATGGGTTGAGAGAGACCTGAGAAAATTAGAGTAGATGCCTTCAAAGAATTGAGCGCTTGTTCTTTTATCCTCGAGGAGGCACAAGAGGAAGATGGAGCAAATAGCGATGAATAGCCAATGGGGAGGCAATGACATAGCTTGTGAAGATGGTCACGACATATTTGATGATAGTGCATCTACCAAAATCTTAGAACAACTTTCTGTTATCAACAATAAGGTAGATGGGATGCAAGAGAGGATGACAAGAGTAGAGAAAGGGGCTGGAATCGAGGTAGCACCTCAAAGTGAGAATGCTGGTACTGAAGAAGCCAATTATATCGGGGGAGGGTACAGGCCTAATCATAACCATCCTGGATTCCGATATAGTGACATAAATGCAGGAGAAAGGCCTAAACCGCCTACCACTTATGTACCACAGCAGACTAAAACTTTTGGTTGGGAAGCTGCGATAGAAAAACTGAGTAATGTCGTCACTGACAATATGGGACAACTTTCAAAATCTATGGCTGAATTAGCCACTAACTTTAGCCAATATTGTCAGAAGACTGATGCCAAGGTAACCAATCAAGAAGCTCTAGTCCAAAACCTCACGCACCAGGTAGGACAACTAGCCGAGCAAGTCTCAACTAGACCTCCTGGAGGGTTGCCAAGCAACACTGAGAAGAACCCTAAGGATTTGAATGCGATCATGACAAGAAGTGGAAAAGAAGTAACTCCACCATCCCTGCAAGAGAAAGCCGCAAAGGATAAGGATGTTGAGCCAAGCAATGAGACCAATACTTCCGAGTCTTTGCCTAAGCAAAGAACATATAAAGAACCTGCTGGCCCTAGAGTTGAACTTTACGATAACAAGTATCCAATTTTCACTGATGTCGATCCTTCAACTCTACCCTATCCTCCACCAAAGCCGAAGCCTAAGTTTGATAATAAGAGGTATAAGAAGTTCGTGGATATGTTTAGTAAGTTACAAATCAATATACCCCTAGTTGAAGCACTAGCTGAAATGCCTGAGTACACCAAGTTTTTAAAAGACGCTGCCTCAACAAAAGGAAACTTTTAGATTTGGAGACCATATGCCTTAATGAGGAATGCTCAGCCATTCTTCAACATAAGTTACCCCCAAAATGCAAAGATCCGGGAAGCTTTCTCATTCCCTGCACCATAGGTAACGTATGTCTGAACAAAGCTTTGTGTGATCTAGGAGCAAGCGTGAACTTGATGCCACTATCTATTTTTCGGAAGCTAGTCATGAAAGATCTTAAGAAGACCTCAATCACATTGCAATTAGATGACCGTTCTGTCAAGGAACCGTGTGGAGTGGTTGAGGATGTGCTAGTAAGGGTTGAGAAGTTTGTATTTCCTGTCGACTTTGTGGTATTAGATATGGAAGCTAACTACGAAGTGCCCTTGATATTAGGGAGACCTTTCATGGCCACTAGTAGAACACTAATTGATGTCTACAAAGGCGAGTTGGTGTTAAGAGTGAACGAAGAGAGAGTTTCATTCAATGTCTTCGACACTATGAAGCAGCCTGATGATGGAGAGGATGCATGTTTCATGTTAGATTCCATTGATAGGATCGTTCAAGAATTTCAACAACATGAAAGTATCAAGGATTTCTTGGATGCTGTCTTGGAAGAAGAAGATGAAGTCAAGTACGTAAGCAGTGAGGAGGAGAAGATGATATGGCCAGGATGTAGTAGAGGAACCCCTAGGCCTCAGAGGAAGGTAAGTGTCATGGAGATTGAAAGATTCTATCATAGACCAACGTGGCATAAGTACTTCGAACTCAAACTCACTGGTCGAAAGTTGAAGACCTCTTTGGAAGAACCTCCCACAAATTTGACTTTAAAACCTCTTCCTGCGAATTTGAAGTATGTATTCCTTCAAGATGAGGCTTTGCCGCTAATTATATCTTCTTCCTTGACGGACTTACAAGAGGAAAAACTAATGAGAGTTCGAGAGAATACCGCGGAGCATTTGGATGGACCATAGGCGACGTTAAGGGCATTAGTCCTAGCGTATGTATGCACAAGATCTCCGTGGACCCTCGAAAGAAAGCGGTTGCACAACCTCGAGGCGTTTAACCCCACAATTAAAGGAAGTGGTTAGGGATGAGGTTATAAAAAGCTAGAAATGGGAATTATATTTCCAATTGTCGATAAGAATGGGTAAGCCCTATCCATGTAGTTCCCAAAAAGGAGGATTGACGGTGCAAGCCAATGAGTTGAATGAGTTAATTCCCGTGAGGCTAATCACTGGTCATCGAGTATGCATAGACTTTAGGAAACTAAATGATGCGACTCGTAAGGACCACTTTCCTCTTCCCTTCATCGATCAAATGCTCGAGAGACTGAGCGGGCATGCTTTCTATTGTTTTCTTGACGGATATTCGGGGTACTATCAAATCCACATCTCGCCCGAAAATCGTGAGAAAACAACGTTTACATGCCCATATGGGACATTTGCGTATAACCGAATGCCATTTGGATTGTTCAACGCCCCCGCGACATTTCAACGATGTATGATGTCATTATTTGCGGATATGGTGGAAGATTTCTTGAAATCTTTATGGATGATTTCTCCGTATTTGAGAGCGATTTCGATTCATGCCTCACACACCTAGCACGAGTGTTGAAGAGATGTGAAGAGATGAATCTTGTGCTTAATCGGGAGAAATGTCATTTGATGGTTACGGAAGGTATAGTACTAGGCCACCGCATATCAAAGAACGGTATAGAGGTGGATAGAGCCAAAGTTGAGGTGATCGAGAAATTACCTCCACCTACTAATCTTAAAACTTTGCGAGGTTTTTAGGCCACGCCTGGATTTTATCGTAGGTTTATCAAGGACTTTTCCTTAATCTCTAGACCTCTTACCGAATTATTGGCCAAGGATGTGCCATTCGTGTTTTCTAATGAGTGCATAAAAGCTTTCAACGAAATAAAAGTAGATCGATCACGCGCTCAGGTTCGTCGCACCGGATTGGGATCTTCCGTTCGAATCGATGTATGATGCAAGTGATACTGCTGCAGTGCCGCTTTGGGTCGGAGAAAGATAAGATTTTTAGGCCTATTTATTATGCAAGCCGGACTTTGAATGTTGCCCAAAGAAATTACGCCACAACGGAGAAGGAACTTTTGGCCGTTATCTTTGCTTTTGACAAGTTTAGAACTTACTTAGTGGGATCTAAAGTCACTGTGTGGACTGACCATGCGGCTCTTAAGTATCTCCTAGAAAAGCAAGATTCAAAGCCTAGATTGTTGAGATGGATTCTACTGCTGCAAGAATTTGACGTAGAAATCCGAGATAAGAAAGGAAGTGAGAACGTGGTGGCCGATCATCTATCGCGCTTACAATTAGAGGATGGTGAGGAATTACCCGAGATAGAGAATCTTTTCTCGATGAACAACTTTTCTCCATCACCACCATCGGGGACATAATGATTGTCTTTGCAGCTTTCTTCGCGAATAGAGGTTGTGAAGGAGAAGAAGCAACCATGGTTTAGTTTGTTTGTCAATTATCTATCCGCAAAATACCTACCACCGAATCTCACTTTGGCCCAAGAAAGGAAAAAAATTCTTTAAAGATCTTAGACACTATTATTGGGATGAGCCTTATTTGTTTAGGCTAGGATCTGATAATATTTTTCGAAGGTGTGTGCCCGAAGAAGAGTACAATGATATCCTGAAACATTGTCATTCCTATGAAGTTGGAGGACACTACGGGGGAGAAAAAACCGCGGCTAAGGTCCTCCAATGCGGTTTTTATTGGCCGACATTGTTTAAGGATGCACACCAATATGCAAAGGCATGTCATGCTTGTCAAATGACAGGTAATATTTCAAGGAGGAATGAGAGGCCACTTAAGAGCATCTTAGAAGTAGAACTTTTTGACGTTTGGGGAATAGATTTCGTTGGACCCTTCACTTCATCATTATCTAACCGATATATCTTAGTTGATGTAGATTATGTATCCAAATGGGTTGAGGCCATTGCTTCCCTACTAACGATGCTAGGGTTGTGGTTAGATTCTTGAAGAAGAACATTTTACAAGGTTTGGGACGCTAGAGGCGATTATAGCGACAATGGTAGTCATTTTTGCAATAAACCTTTTGAAAGGTCGATGATTAAGTATGGGGTTCGACATAAGCTAGCAATCGCATATCACCCCGCACTAGTGGACGGTAGAAGTCACCAATCGAGAGATAAAGCGTATCCCTGGAGAAAGCGTCAATACGACTAGGAAGGATTGGTCGATACGTTTAGATGACGCTTTATGGGCTTATAGGATCGCATATAAAACCTCGATTGGAATGTCACCGTATAGGATTGTTTTTGGAAAGGCATGTCATCTACTGTGGAACTGGAACACCGGGCCATGTGGGCAACAAGGATGCTAAATTTTGATGAGACGCGTTGGCGGTGAGAAGAGGATGTTAGAATTAACTCGCTGGAGGAGTTTCGTTTAGAGGCATACGAGAATGCCAAGATTTTCAAGGAGCGCACGAAGAAGTTCCATGACAAGAAGATTCGGATAGGACCTTTCAACAGGGTGATCTGGTTCTCTTGTACACCAGCGCTTAAGACTCTTCCCGGCAAGTTGAAGTCAAGATGATGTGGCCCATTTCAAGTACAACAAGTCTTTCCTTCCTGAGCGGTGGAGCTATTCAATTTCAAAGACGAGTCCAGATTTGTGGTCAATGGACATCGTATTAAGCATTATCACGGGCTTCCGCCTGCTGCTGAGGAGGAGGTTTTGTACCTCGATGACCCTGTCTATGAATAAACCATCTTGAATTGAGTCGAGCTAGCGACTATAAACTTAGAACTACTACGTATTCCTATATTTTTCGCTTTTCTTTTAATAAAGTACCATGCGCCTATCACGGTTTTTTTCATCTCGCCATGTTCGAGTCTAAGTTCGGAATAAACGAGGTTTTTTCCTTGATAGCCGTCATGTGAGTTTTATTTAGGTTTAAATCCTTTTGGTCTTGTCCATGGCAAAGATAAAGTAAAGTGGCTTAAACTGCTTTTAGATATCTATATCTAATTATCGCCACGTTATTTTATAACTTCCATAGACATGGTATTTGACGATTTCGTGGAGCTTGTTTGTTTATACAGATGTGTCTGTCTCTCCACGTTGTGCCGATGATTACTCCGATATTGTTCCTTTACTTGGGAGCCGTTTCCAGAGCTAAGTCTTTCATCTTGAACTCTCATTTATTTTTGTCATTGAGGACAATGCCATGTTTAAGTAAAGCGGGGACTTAGCTACATATTGTGCTATATGTTGAAAAAGTCAAGGGAACGGAATATCGAGACAATATTGAGCCAAATTTAAAAATTTTTATGGATAAATGCCAAGTTGTTTAACTCGCACACTTAAACTTGTGAAGTTCTTATACTTAGAATTAATAGGAAATGAACCAAGTTGCGTGAGTACGTGGTCATATTATACTTTTTGCGATAAATTGTTAGTAGACTTAAGGATATTCATGCCAACAATTGCAAGTAGTTAGGTATTGTTCAATTACTCAACATGTGAATCGTTTAGTACCGCATGAGTTATAATAATTGAAAAGAAGTATGTGTACAAAGGCGTAGATAATTGGTTATGAGGACTAGTGTCGATATTGGTCGATCGATGTATTCGATCTTCTAGCCAACAAAAGCGGAGTAATAAGCTTGGGACGCACTGTGTTTTGACAATGCATTAAAACACTGGGCTTGTAGTAACATTACCAAAGTAGCCCGCGCTTGTGGTAATATTCGATGCTATGCTTAATCTAAGATAGGGGATACTCTATGAAAAGTTTTCTTCCTTGAGATTAGTAGTATTGAAAAATATGCAAAATTGAAAAATTTCAAATTTTTAGAGGCTTTGAGTAGTACTCGGTCTCCAAGTCCAAAACCCTATAGATACGCTTCTTGCTTACTATTCTAATGCTTTAACCATTGCGAGGCATAAGAAGTATGAATGTCGATGTTGGTGAATTTTGATATGAAGTCCGTGATAAGCTCTAATCTTGCTACATTTATATAAAACCAATGCACATGCACACAATCACTTGATTCATAGCGAGTAGTGAATAATGCTTATCTTATGAGCATGACTGGTATGAGTTGACTCGGGTTTCTTGTGTAAGTATGAGTTGACCACAGAAAATGTTGTCTTGGGGAATGACTTATTGATGCTTTGTTCGGGACGAAGCAAAGTTTAAGTGGGGGGCATTTTGATGACAGTTAAAATATACCTATTTATGTCATCAATTATAACCTTAAATCGGAGTTAATTATATATATTTCATATTAAATCACGTGTTTATATTTATTATTTAATGATAAGTGATTATTAATGTGATAATTGGTATTTAGCTATTTTTATTATAAAAGAGCAATTAATTGTGTGATAAATACTGATTTTGCAGATCATAACGAATCGGGAAGATAATTATCACGCAATCGAGAAATCTCAAGATAAAAGAGAAGAAAATCGGAGCATTGAAGAAAAGATTAATCAGATCAATTCAAAAGCATGGAGTGGGGAACAAGTCGACGAAGCAAATTTGAAAACGCAGAAAGAGGAGGCTCGGTCGACCGAAAGCCATGCCATTCGGTCGACGAGCGTAACTATTCGGTCACCCGAGCCTAAATTGATAAATGCATGTCAATCTTCTCGATTCTCCTATGTCGGCTACAACTCCTATATAAACAGCAGCCACGATGCTGAGAAAAACACACCACTACAACACAAAACAATTTATACAATTTAAGTTTTAGTTTAGTTTTCTTTTCTTTATGTTCGTACATTGTGGATTCATCGGATTCTCCGGTTGGGGAGCGCATTAAAGAGTGGGAGTCACTCTGCCGTCTTCGAGGTATGACTATTCAATTATGCAATCTTTATTCGTAGATCCGATATATTTTATTATGGAGTAGTTTATTTTGTATTGATTGCGTGATGTAGATTAATTTACGAACCCATGTGTTTAGGTTAAACGTTAAGAAGTAATCATGATTTGTCCCGACACGTAATCGTGTTCGGTCGATCGAGACATGTCATTCGGTCGCCCGAGTCGTCGCTCGGTCGACCGAGAGTGTGGTGATGTGTAGGCAATATTATGATCGGCTTCGACTTCGTCGATTCTCTCGAATTGGAATTAAAACGAGTAATTAAACTCCGATCAACTTAATTATTTGTCATCATAATTTAACATGAAACCCAAAAAGTGATTGTTACTTAGGATATAGATTGAATCGGCATCTAAGAAGTACGCCTTACCCTAGGAATGTTGCTTAGATGAGGTTACGGTTTATACCGGCATCCCTAGTTTCGTGAATTGTGTCGAAGTTATATGAGATGGAGGCATTAAAAGCGAAGTCACGTAATGGAGGCACGATGATTTGTAGAGGCCTAACCGAGCTAAATCTACCTTAGGTATGACTCCCGTAGTCATAATAATTAATCTTTAACGTTTGTTTTGTCTCGTTATCATCCTAATTCACATGGGGGAGTTATAATCTACTAGCGTAATCAATACTATTTGTTTAGATAATATCAACCGTATTATCCGTGTTTTAGTAGTCTTTAGTTTGTCTTTGTGGTCTTTTGTGTGTTGTGGTTGTCACTACTTTATTTTCTTGCATTTAGTTGGTCATAGACCGCCGCCTTTCAATTTAGTTCTAATAGGATAAAGTTGTGTTTTATTTGTGCCGAGTCTCTGTGGGATCGAGCCTCGACTCTATCTAGCTATACTACAATTGAACCTAGTTCTCTTGCTAGTGTGTTAGTAGGCCTCGAGTTAATAATTTAACTTGACCTCCATCAGAAGTGCAGTAGATGGAAGGCTAAACCCTATAGTTGAAATCATGGACACTCATTCTCAACAACTACAGACCATTAATAGCACCTTGGATCATACTATCAAACAGCTTGATGACCTAGCCTCAGTCTCAGAAGCTACAAACAAGATCCTATCAACTCAGACGGATGCTGCCAAAAAGGGGGAAAAACAATGGTAAGCCAGGAAGTTCTAAAAACAGTGGTAATCCTGGAAGTTCTAAGGGTATCAAGATTTCAGAGAAAAAGTAGTAGATTGTAATAACTTATCTCTGACTTTTGAATCTTTATGTTTATGTCGTTTATGGATGAATAAAATTTCTGAGTCTTGTTCTTGTTATTATATATGTACACTTATATTCAGGCTTATGATGGTTTTTGCATCATCAAAAAAGGGGAATTTGTTAGGAACATTTGATTTGTTTTGATGATGGACATACTAGCTGTTATAGCAAATCTGAAATAAATCTAAATGAGTTAGTAATGTTTGTATAAGACTTTACTTAGATTCTGACATTTTGAATAAGTTCAGGCAGACAAGCATTGTACTAGACTGGTAGCACAACTCAGTGAAATGAAGAACAGAAGACCTGTTGAGTAAAGAAAGTCAGAACTAGCAGAGTAAAGTGAAGACCTATGGGCCGAATAATAACCAGGGAAGTCTGTGATGACCTTGGGTAAGTCTAAGATACATATTACAAGTGATGAAATCTATTTTCAATATGGTGTACACTGATCTCACACGAAATAAGGATTAGTGAAGTAAAGCTTTATCAACTGTATAAATATCAGTTAAGAAAAACAAGAAGAAAGGAAGCAACAGATCGATACGACTATGGCGGCGACCTCAATTCAAAGGCGGATAAGTAAAGTAGTCACTGGACCGGCTAAGCAACAGCCAAGTGAAGCAACAACAAAGTCAAGTATACTATTTACACTTGATTCAGAACGTGGAAAATATAGAAATCAAGCAATTAATGCAGAATCAATCTAGGATGGATTTGGATCACCAAAATCAAAGAGAATGAAATCAATGAAGAATCAAGGATTATTCTCCGCATTTAATAGCCAACAGATCGAATTTCAAAATCAAGAAATCTGGCTATAAATAGAAGGCATTGAAAAAATGGACATATGATGAACAATACATGAAATACCTCTAAATGCCGAAACTCTATCAAATCCTCTAGCCTTCATTTTGATATACATTGCTAAATCTAGAAAAGATCAACTCAAAACCAGAGCTCTAAATCCACATCAAGTACGATTGATCAAGCCTGGTGAATTCAATTCACAACTCTTTTGAAGCAGTTGAATCAGACCATCTGAGAAGGAATTGCAACCTTGTGTGATAGCTGCTCAAGGATTTGTTCTCAATGAGCAGTGATGAAGACTGAGTCACTGAAGCTTTTGTAGCCAGGGAGTGATAGTCTTGAGATTGTGATGCTTGTGTAGCCAAGGACAATCATACTATTGTATTAGTGAAAAACGATAGTGAATTCCTCCAATTATCACAAGAGAAGAGTGGACTAAGGGATTGGATTACACCACCCTGAACCACTATAAACTTTGTGTCATTTACATACTACATTTTTCTTTCTGCCTTTACTTTTAGTACTTTATTTATGTGCATATGATTGCTTCAGTGGTTTGAAAATACGTTTTAGAAATGTTTAATATTCCGTTGCACCAAGGCTTTTCACCAGAAAAGTTTTTGTATCTCCTGAGGTTTAAAGTTTTTAAACTCACAATATAGTCATTCACCCCCCCCCCCCTTGACTATATTTCCCCATTCTCTAGGACCAACAGCATGCATGTGCCACATCCATTGTGGACTCTATTTCGTATCCCTCAAGGATTTGTCCGCGTTAATCCCCTTGATTTTAGGAGATAATCACGGTGTTTTGAATATTAGGATCAGAGTCTTAATGACGAGGATTCTTTCCGTATTTATCTCATATATTACGCACATGAGCAATATCAGATAAGGAAGGCGCCCTACGACTGCGTCAGCCTCCGGTATTTAATTTATATTTTAACGGATGTAGTAATTATTATTATTATTTGTTTTTTTTTTAATTGGAAAAAATAAAATCTTTCGAATCGGCTACTTAATTGTAATTCTTTCTTTATTTCCTTACCGATGAAAACGATGATATTAATGGAAAATCCTCTTCCTTTGCCATTTTTCCTTCATCTCATGCAATCATGATTAATTTCGATATTTCGGTAGGGATTTTTTTATTTCCTATAAATTCAACGCCCTTTTCCATAAGGATGTGGTTATTTGAGAAACATAACTTTGGTTGCCGCCGGCTGTGCCAATTGAGTCAAAAAAGAAATGATGTTTTGGCTCCGCTGCTTATGCTTTTGGTTGAAGGACGAGAGGTACAACTTCCTATCTCTTCTCTCAATTTTAATTTATATATCTCTCTTTTTCATTACCTTCAAGTATTCGGATTAATTGAATTTCTGTTGGACTGCCTGTGTTGTTTTGAACGACGATTTTAGATTTTAAAGGTTTTGTCTTCAACTCCAAAAATGCTACAATGGACAAAACTTTTAAGGAAATTAGAATTTCGTAGCTATGCTTGGATAAATTGAGATGTTTCACGGTGTAATCCCTAATCTATTTGTTTTTAGACAAGATTACTAAGATTCACATTCATATATTCTGACACCACACTGCATAAAATTGACTTTTTGTGTTTCTAAATAACACATTTCGATTTTTCGAGAGTTGAATAACACATTTCACCTTTAAAAAGTGAATTTTACATAGGTGTGGTCTGAAAGATATTGGATACACGCCATTAAAATGTCCTTTTTTTTTAGCCTCTGGAGCTAATTGGTCATATGTTATCATGCGCTTGAATTTGATTTATAGTATTGTAACATTTTTCTACTGGTTTACTAGATTTTAATAATATTTTCTTTGCTGTTAAAAATAAAAAACATTTATATTCAAAGGGTATTTTTTTTTTGTCATTCTGGTGATTTTAAATTCTATATATTGGCTTTCTTCATGTACTGCTGTCGAAGTAATGATCTTTTGCTTTTGTGTAATTGACTACTACTACAGTTCAACCGAAGACTAATTTTTTTAAATTTCTTTTTCAGCTTTAAGCCAAATAAAAATTGAAATTTGGTAGAGCATTTTCTCTGTGTCTGGGGTTGTGAAGTTTGCGGGGGTTTGGGTTTTTTTTATTTTTATTTTTTGTTTTTTGTTTTTTTTAAGAATAGGCAGATACATAATACAAAGCCAATGCCTTTCTTAAGGGTAAACCCTACCTCCGAGGGTCCCCACTCCTCCTGTCCCACGGGATGAGTGGAGATGTAAATCAAGATCCTCCAGTAGCTCAAAATCAATGGACTTATCTTTAAGAGGAGAGAATAATTCGCCCTTTGTGGGAATCGAACCTCTAACCTCCCGCTAGGCTGCAATTACGCACCCACGCCCCTTGCCAACTGGGTTATGTTCTAGGGACAAGCCAATGCCTTTCTTAATTGCACATAAAAAGAAAATCACGTTCACCTATATTTCAGATAATAATAGTGACATCTTTATTTGTTTGAACAAAGCCTCTTATTTTAGATAATGACCTTTTTGTTTTTGTTTTAACAACACGTTTGGAATGATTTTTTATTGTGATCTTAACTATAACAATAATTATAAATATACACAGAACTAATCGTTTGCAATTAATCTGGTTTTATGGTTCTTCCTGTTGTTGAGTGCATGATTTTTTTAATTCGTTGTTTAGAGTTATGAATGACCCTTTGATATGAACAATTTGATGGGAATTGTTGCTAATTAATTAATTGCAGGGATGAGCATTGTTTTAATTTGGACAACTCGAATCTTGGTATCGATGTTGCTGGAGGACAGATGCATGTGTTTATTCCGGCAAAAACCAAGATCCCGATTAAGGTGGAGAAATTGTTTACCACTATGGGGGATTATCAGTCCATATCCGGGACAAAAGTTTGTGAAGGGGCAAGTTCATTGTGCTTGAATAATGTTGTGCTCGGAGATTTAAGCCTAGACGGAATTCCACCCGCACCAAGCGGTGTAGCCAAGATTAAGGTGTGTTTTGAAATCGATTCTAATGGCACACTGATTGTATCTGCGGTAGATATGATTTCATCTAAGTTGATGAAAGAGATTACGATCACAAGTGAGCAACGACGTTATGCTAAGATGCTGGATGCGAAATACAGATTGCAGGTATATGCAGGCAACATAATGAAGACATTGAGTGACGCTAGATATGACGGGAAAGTGAAAGCGGCTGACAAGGAGAAAATTATGAATGCGGCTGATGAAACAATCGAATGGTTGAATCGGTACGAGTCGTATAGATTATATGAGTATGAAGGCAAACAAAAGGATCTGGAGGTTTTGTGGAATCCCATTATTACAAAATTGTATCAGAATACCGCGGGCCCATCATCGGTCCCAAAGGCGGAACCCGAGTCTACTTCTCCGCTGGATTAGCGTTTAATTAATGAAATTTATGCTCGCTCTACTTAATATTATTTTGTTTTGAATCTTCGATGTTTGTGAACGATATGGCCCCCCTAGCGCTGCGCCCAAGTCCTGTGGTTTTAGTTATTGGACAAGTTTATGCTTAATTATATTTGTTGCTTGGAACATTTTATTGGAATTATTGTTGGAAAATTGATGGTTAAAATGAAATATTTTAAATGATATGTCATATCGCCTATCGCGCAAGTGTTTGAATTGGAAAGTGTTAGGAAAATGAAAAATGGGAAGAAAGTTTATTTCTCCCACATTGGTTGGAAGAGGGAAAATAGTCAATATTTATATGATGTTTTAGCCAGTAGTTGGAATAAGAAACCAACATTATACACAATCTCGCGCGCGCAGGGGGTGCAAATCTAATCCGGATTTCACCTTGGTTTACCCTTGGGCTTGTGCATGCCCACGTGTCATGCGTACATGAATGCAGCTCGATTCGAAGGGCTCACGATAAGGCTCGGTTTTGCAAATAAAATCTTTATTTTATTTTTTCCAATACTGAATGCTATGCTGCTGAGACTGTTCCTATCCAACATAAAGCCGTGAATAAAAGCTGAGGCTTTTGGCTTTTTCAGTTCTAACATAATGCTGATACTAATGACAATCAATTCGAGCTGAGGCTGTTCATTCCATATTCCATCAGTTTTTGCTACTCTCCTCTACTAGAGCCTATGTATACTGCAGCTTTTCTTCATCAGCTGACAGACAATTCTGATAACCTGAAAATTTGTTTCTTCTACCCTTTCTTATGAAACTAGAGAGTTCAAGCAACAAAGTTCTTAAGCAGCTGAAAGTGTGGTGCATCTTGTCGCTGCTAACCGTTCTATCCTGGGAGACTAACGCCCGCTGAAACTCCAAGCACTCGAAGGTGAGGGGACGAATTAGTCTTAAGTAAACTGTGTTCAACACGGGGCTCGGTTCACTTTATCTTCTGAATTCGTTTTCATCTTTGCAATTGTAATTCGATTCAGTTATGTTTTCATTTTTATTGTAATTGTATTCTAGTCAATGAAATCGACAGCCCCAATATTGTGCAACAATCTTAAGACTAAGTCGTGTTTCAGATCGGTGAGCCGAGGATGTAATAATTCTAGTTCATTGAGAATTGAAAACGAACAAGAATCGTTGTTTACTTAATCGAATGCTCGCTTTTCGCTTCAAAACAGAGTTATAAACGGAGCGTAATTTTCGTGGAGTGATCGTCTAAGATACTCACGAATATTTTGAGTAATCATACGGGAATTCTCAAACGATTTGTTCAATAATCGTGATAGTTCGATTCAAATCGTTATATTTAATAAAACACAAGTTCAAGATTGTTTTATTTAATAGAAACAGATTCGAGATCGCTCTATTTAATAAAACACAAGTTCGAGATTGTTTTCTTGTTCTTTTTTTTTTTTTGAAGCCGAGATTGTTTTCAGTAGAAACAATTTTGAGATTGTTTTAATTAGTATAGTTCGGTTCACGAACGTTCTATACAGTATTGAAAGGAATTTAATCCTTGTGTGTTAAATTTTTAAATGGCAACCTTGATGAAGGACAAAAAGGGTCGATGATCGACTCAAGTTTTGGTCCAGCATGTGCCGAATCGAGTTGTTGCTCCTCTGAATCAGCATGAGAGGCCTGAAAAATTCAATGGGCTGAATTTTAAGAGATGGCAACAAAAGATGATGTTTGGCAAAGTTCCTAACTGAGGATCCACCAACAACAGAGGGGAGCCAGATCAAGATTTTATGTTTGCCATTGATGAATGGAAACAATCTGATTATCTTTGTAGACATTATATAATGAATTGTTTAGTTGACTCATTGTATGATGTATATTGTGAGAAAAAGAATGCAAAAGAATTGTGGGATGCATTAGATAAGAAATATAGAATCAAGATGCAGTGTACAAAGAAATTTGTAGTTGGTGTGTTCTTGGAATACAAGATGGTGGATTCTAGACCACTCATGGAACAGTGGAAGAATTTCGCTTGATTCTTCATGAAATTCAAGTCGAAAAAATGGAGCTTAGTGAGATTTTTCAAGTCGCATGTGTAATTGAAAATTACCTAACGGTTGAAAGATTTCAAGAATTACCTTAAGCATAAGCGAAAGGAAATGAGCATGGAAGATCTTGTTGTTAGGCTTCAGACAAGATGACAATAAGAAGTCCGATAAAAGAGGAAACAATTCTAATAATTTTCCAAGAGCTAATATGGTGGAACATGGCCAAAGCTCAAGAAGAAGAACAAATTTGTGGTGAATATCGATTAGCTCGTGGCTTCTATCCGGCATAGACGATGCGGACTCGGCGGGCCTAGAACATTGTTTATCGTTCCGGATGTCGGATAGACCGATTGTGGATCCGCAAACCCTTTTACGGGTTAGGCGCGTATCACATACCATATATGCCGAATCAATCATCGAGCACACCGCATAGTTCACCAAACTCAAGACATCAAGGTTTCAAGAACAACAATCTAAAGGCTTTAATTAATCCGCATTGATAAAACTCACCAAGAGAATAGTCACCGCCATTCACTCAAAGCAGGTTATTCAATCTCCGTAAAAGTTTTGAAGTGTCAAGTTTATTCACCCCACCCTCTAAACTTAACCAAAGTTTTTCCAATGGACCAACATCACCGACCTTGACCACGATTGGTAATTAACTCTGTTTTCATCAAGCATTGGTTGAGCAAGGATTAGAGGTGGACTCGCCAGGATGAATGTAGTAAGGGCTGCTAAACGGGAATTCTGACTTATTCCGCCATTATCGATCGCTTGACACCGCAAAATCAAACCTAATTTGACAAGAATTCGACTAGATGTAGCTCTAGTTCTCTCGATACCATAAGGAAAATGGTAAAATTGATGAAGATAAGATCAAAATTGATGAAGAATTAAAGGAGAGGAAGAGCTAGGTTCTTTCCTCCGACTTCGTGCATTTCTGGAATGAAAAGAATAATATCCAACTTGCTATTCTATTTTAAGGTGAAGCCTTATATATGTTGCTTAATTACAATGACATGTGGCATTCTAACGAACTACTCCCTCCGTTCCGAAATAACTTAGGCAGATATCAAAAAGGTTTGTTTCTAAATAACTGAGGCAGTTACATTTACAATACAACATTTATTATGTTTTTTTCTTACATCTACCATTACTTATTAAGGAGTGAGAGAACAAATACAAAATTGCATTAATTATAGACTAATGATTTTTTAGTCATTTTGACATTCAAATTAAGGCATTAACTGTGATCATTAATATACATTTTTCATGACAACCGCCGCTTATTTCAAAACACAAACACAGGAGTAATTAATAACTACTAATTAACTTCTAAAACAGCTATTTAACTACTACATTCAACACCTACTAATTAACTACTAAAGTGCCAAGGCAGGACTAAAGTGCTCAGTCAATAGCACCAGCCTCAAGAACTAAAAGGAAGACGAAGCAAAATATTTTAAAAAAAATAAAGACAAGCTGAAAAGCAAAAGAATTAATCCACATTTCCAATCAGATAAACTATGTAACAGCCATAAAGCCTAACAAGTCACAAAATGGCACCAGTAAGCTGTTACAAAAGTGCACACTAAGTAGAAACTTAAACAAGTGACAAGGCATTACAACTTTAAGGACATCACCAAAACCTTTTTCATTTAATGGCTCACAACAAATGCAGAAATATATCATTTAATTAATGAAGATAGATCCATATCCAGAAAACACAAAAAGCCTTCTTCTCCGATAACCACCATTAACGGAGAACCTTCAACTAAAGTTGAATCCGTGGATGGTACAGAAGGCTGATTACTTCCAAAATCAAAACCAGATTGTGGAACATCATTTGAAGGCAGCTGCTCATCGTCTTCGTCTAACCAATACGTTTCCAGAATCTTCACTGCTTTCTCGTATATTTCGTTGTTGTCATGACTCTGAAGGTTTTCAATCTTTTCTAGGCCTTCCGCCTCATCAATCATCTGGGCAAATGCATTCACATCTTCTGAGCTTCCAGCGTTCTTCTCTTCTTCTCCGACCTTCAATATGTTTTCAAGCCCTTCCAAACAGACGGTTACAATTTTTGGATCAGGGCAAACTAAAAGATCACACATCGGCTTTATACATCCTTGATGCACCAAGAACCTAGATGTCCACAACCACAGACAATCAATGAGCTCTTTAAAGAGCAGGAGGAGGGGGAGGGAACAAAAGGCCACATACTTGATCTGCTCGTGTGTTCCACCAGATGTGGCATTTGAAACCGCCCAAGCAGCCTCCTTTTTTATATCAAACTCAGCATTTTGAAGAAGTTGCAGAAGGGGGGAAATAATGCCAGCTGCAATCACAGCCTACGCACAAAAACACACGATGACATAAAATGTATGTTCAAATTAAATCCATCAACCAAAAATTAGTAATGGTTTTATAAAAATAATTGCTTTCATATTGGCGGAAAAAAATATAATGCATGACGGCGAATTACAAAGTTCATATCAAATTTCGAGTTAGATCAAGGGTAATGGTAGTTAGATGAATTCATGTTGTGTCGGTTGATTTAAAGATATTATGCACGTAATTCGTCGAAACTCGAGAGAGAAAGATGCAAAAAGAAGCATGCACATTGATAAGATGACTGACAAATAAAATCATAATCTGATTTAATGCAATGAGCTCTCCAGAATGAAAGTTGAATGCAACTCTCAAGATGAAAGTACAACAAAGAAGATTTTTGAAAACACCCTAACCTGTATCTGCTCCCTGCTTCCTGCGGTGATATTTGAAATGGCCCAACAAGCTTCCTTTTTGATACTTTTCTTATGATTTTGTGATAGTAAGTTCAGCAGGCAAGGAAGAGCTCCATTATCAATTGCAATCTGAAAATTACCTCATAAAACACTTGATTATGGGGGAGCTGCATTTGCTATATATAGAAGACCAAACGGGTATTGCATATCTTCTCTAAAAAACAACAACAAAAAAGGAAGAGAATATAGCACAAAAGACTCGAGAAGAAGATAGAAGATCACTCGGGAAATCATAAGCCAAAACCAAAGCCGAAGGCACAATATCCTTCAGCCAAGAATACACATACATTTACAGCTAAAAGAATCTGCTCAATTCTTCATGTCAACTGCAAGAGTTCATAACAGACAAGGATAAATAATACGCTGTTTTATAGATAAGCTTAAGTGTTAAGAAAGTAAATGGTTTTAGCATTGTATTGAAAACGTATTGTTGGTTTTAATGACTAGATTCCACTCAAATACACTAGTATAAGTTCGGGAAGACAATAAAAATCTCCAGGGGCCATGATAATCAGTTACAACCTTGAGTTCTAAACTGTGCATTTGGTCACCGAATTGCTTCGACAGTTATTATTCACCAAATTTATGGAGATAATTATTTGAGAACACAGTATACCATCATGAACATTTCCAGATTTAAATTCTAATTCTTTTCAGTACTTAAAAAAGTCACATTACTTAATTCAGCATTCCAATAATAATTTTCAGATTTCACTTTTAGAAGAAAAACCTCAGAACTTAACACACAGATGATACTATCGAAAGAGGCTGCTCTCAAGATGCTTCATAAAAGGAATGCAGATGATACTATTGAAAGAGTGCTTAATAGGACACATAAAGAAATAAAGATGACAAGATAAAGGAAAACAACAAAACAAAAATTGATGCATAAACAAATAAACAGAACTTTGATTCCATCTAAAGATCCGGTTCAAACTGAGGTAAGATTACATAACAATGCCAGCTTCTCATGGGCAGACGACAGATGTAGTTTTGACAGCAGAACATGCTAGCCATGAAGGGCAACATATAAGCAAACAAAAGGGTCAATTCACCTCTTAATGAGCTAAAAAGTAAATGGATACATATTCTAAGCTGGACATGTTTCAAAAGAAGAGGTGGGTGAAAACAAGACAGCAGCATGCATTATTGTATGCATCAATAATGCGTTCAGCAGCCTATCTTCCACAAATTCAGTATTAATTGATGGCAAGGCAAGGCAAGGCAAGTAAACTACAATAACACAAATGGCACGTTCCCAAATTATGTTATTTACTGGCAGCAATCAAGCTGATAATCGACATTACATGACATGTGAGAACCAACTCCGACTACTTGTAGCCTAATAACTAAGAGGTGGGAAGTTGCAATGAATCATAAGAAGTGGCAGTAAACAATCACCTTCATCTGCAGACTGTTGATTACTATAATGCTTTATATCACAGAAGACACTTTGCATATGCACAGGTAGAGAGTAGACACGGAGAGAGTAGACACGGAGATTGGACTTTAATGTAAGGGCTGATTCCCCAATGGCTTGGTGAGTAAATCCCAAGTTGATCTTTAGAAGTGAGAAAAGCAACCGTGAGTTTCTTGGCGCGTACCAATTCGCGAACATGGTGGAAGTCAATCTCAATGTGCTTGGCTCTAGCGTGGAAAACTGGGTTGTGGGCAAGATATGTGGCCCCAATGTTGTCACACCATAGAGTCGGAGTAGGAGTAACAATGAGCATGTCAGTGAGAAGGCTGCGAATCCATTGCAATTCAGCCGCAGTGTTGGAGAGGGTCTTGTACTCAGCCTCGGTGCTGCTTTTCGAAACGGTAAGGTGCTGTTTGGAACGCCAGCTAATAAGGTGATCACCAAGAAAGATGCAGTAGGCACCAATAGATCGACGATTATCCGGGTCAGCGGCCCAATCAGAGTCGGAGTAGGCACGCAGGTGAAGGGTGGAGCGACGCATAAAAATAAACCTCGATATCGTGGACTTGAGGTAACGGCTGCACGCTTTACCGTGAGCCAATGTGTTTCGTTGGAGCATGCATAAATTTGCTAGCCTTGTGCACCGCGAAGGCAATATCCGGACGAGTAAAACTTAAGGCATCAAGACCACCCACGACGGTGCGGTACAAGGCCGGATCCGAGAATAAGGGCCCGGATCATGATGGAGGCGGGTGGAGGCACCATATAGGGGTGGAGCATGGTTTAGACTTGTCCATATTGGCTTTTGGTGAGAGGTGGAAGATATACTTTGCTGTGTCAAGAATAAGCCATCCGCCGTGTGAAGAGCCTCAATGCCAAGGAAATAAGATAGCCGCCAAGATCTTTAACCGAAAATGAGTGCTAAGAAACTTGATGACCTATTCAACGTGAGCAAGGCTATTGCCAAGAATAATGACGCCATCTACGATATGAGAATGTAGAGCCGAGTGGTGCCCCGAGAGTAAACATACAAAGACGACGCCTTGTAGAGCCATGAAAACCGAATTGGGTGAGTACATCTCAGAACCGAGAAAACCATGCCCGAGGGGCTTGTTTCAGCCATATAAGCCGCGCTTTCACCGACAAACATAATCGTGGTGATCCGGTGGGCAAAGCCTGGCGGCCGGGCCATGTAAACAGCCTCGAGAAGATGGCTATGAAGGAACGATTTTGAATGTCAACTTGGCGAAGAGACCACCCCGTGAGATAGCAAGAGACAACAAAATGCGAATAGTAACGGGCTTAACCATCGGATCAAGGTCTCAAAGCAGTCTATACCTTCCGATCGATGAAAGCCTTTGGCAACAAGCGCGGCTTTGTGGACGCTTCAACGTGACCGCCGGCATGAAGCTTAGTGCGAAATACCCATTTATTTCAACCACATTCATATCCGCGGCGACAGGCACAAGCTCCCACGTGTTAGTAACGTAAGTAATGCATTAATCTCATCTCAGATAAGATCACGCCACACCTTATGTTTGACGGCTTCGCATAGGAGGTGGGCTCGCAGGTGGGTTATAGTGGGGTTGGGTGGCATAAGCTTGGGGGGACGGCAGTGGGGTGGGCCGGATTGGCTGCTGGTCGCAGAGTGCTCATACCAGAGTAATATGCACGGGCAAGATGCCCTACTTTAGCACAAATTTGACAAACAGGGAAGAATCGTTACCAGTATTAGTAGATTGACGAGGATTTCCACGACCGCGACCACGTCCACCACGTCCCCTATAGTTGGGAGAGTGGCCTCGACCACGGTTATTGAAGGAGTTACCAGGAGTGTTGTTGGAGCCGCTGGAAGTGCTGTTGCGGGCATAATTGGCCTGAGCCGAACCGGTGGCCGAGAGAGGGGCAATTGGCGTTGGGCGGTGGTGCTGAATGCGGCTCTCGGTGGTGAGTAACAGGCATAGAGCTCATCGGCCGCCAATGAATCCCGAGTAGAGACCATGGTGACGGTAGGAGTCATAGTCGGACCGAGCCCGGCAAGTAAGTAAGCCACGGTCATCGGAAGACGATGGGTGGCCGCCAGTGGAGTTCGCCGGCAATATTTTTCAACTTGAAGTAGTATTCGTGGCGGAGAGTTCGTTCTTCCTGGTGGAAGCAAGCTCGGTTCGCAGCTTGAACCAATTTTGCCCGGCTTTGTGACGCAAAGACGTTTGAAGCGGCTGCCCAGATGGAAGCCGGGTCGTGGCGGTAGACCTGGAGGAGCACCTCGCCGGACAAGAAGGAGGTGATCGTGGAGAGTATCATCCGGTCGGTTTTAGTCCAGCCGCAGTCATCATCATAGTCGGTGTTGTCTTCGCCTTTCCCGCGGCGGTGGTCGTGGCACGTAGCGGGCGGGGTATGGATCCATCAATGAAACCAAGACTTCTCCCTCGGAGGTAGGGCAAGATCCGAGCTCGCCATAGGTTGTAGTTGCCACGCACGCCAATTTGGTGATGTGAAGCGAGGAGGAACGAGTAAAGGTTGGGTATTTTGGCGACGCCACGGTGGAGGAGCCATCGTCGGACATGATGATGATGCGCAGAGGGTGAAGACGATGCAGGTAGGGTTTTTTTTTTTTTTTTTGATTTTGGATCACAGAGGCTCTGATACCATGTAGTAATTTGTGTTTTGTATTAATGAATCAAAGTGTTACAACAGTGGGTATATATATACCAGTACAATGGGTAGTAAAGTAAATATACATTATCTAATTATTAACAATATCAGTATTAGTGATTATATCTTCAACAGTAAGGCATGTTAACCAAGTATTGAGTGATGAGAGCAAAAATATTACAAATAGAACCAAAGACGCACCAAAAAAGGACTATTGATGATGACATGTCTTGACCATTGTCTAGGGCCGTCTAGAGACTTGTGCCTAGAGTAGGATCATAGTTGAGGATAGCATGCATGCCACTGGATTGTTTTCTATACCCTAAGACATTTTTGTTGGTTTCAAGCAACCCTTCATGACAGCAGGCAGCCAATCATGGATAAAAGGTGTTCCTTTAGTTAAAATACCAACACATCTTTCAAATCTATTATCATATATGCAAATAATTTGGGCAGAAGAAGAGTGATGACATCAATTCAGTACAACGGTGAGGAATTATCCATGCAAGAGGTGTAAAGCGATATAAACTCATAAGACTTGAAAACTAAGTGAAAGCAGTAGAGCGTGAACATAACAAATACAGAACACTAAATTATAAACTTCAATCACTCTTGAGGCTAGGAGCAGTACACAGTATAGTAACTTCAACATACAACTTGTAGATCTTCTGAAATGAGATTATATAATCAAAACATCTTGATCACAATCACATGGTAAATGGAATTAGACACTTAACAAATGTTGAACTAACGGAATTAAAACCTTAGCACAGAAACAGTCACATAAAGATTGAGACAGACAGACAGAGACTAAAACTGTATCAAAAATAGTTGAAAGCCGCTTGTAGTATCAAGAAAGAGTAAGACAACGCAATGATACCTGAGTCTGATTATCATCACCAGTGACAATATTACCAACTGTTCGCAGAGGGGCCGGAATTAGAACAGAAGGCTAAGGATGACTGTAGACAACCACAAGAATAAGAAAAAGCATGAAACCAGCTCAATACTAGAATATAGCAAACCAATCCTATAAGAGAACACAGGATCTTTCAAAAAAAAAAAAAAAAAAAAAAAAAAACACACAGGAAAACTAGCTTCAAGCTTGTTGCTTACAGTAACAGCTCGAAAAGGCGGGGACAAACTCCAGCTTCAATGACAGCTTGAATTTTGTCATTATTACCGTCAGACAGATATGAAAGTGCCCAGCATGCATCTGCCAGAACCTCTTCATCGTTTGAATGTATAAGACGAGCAAGAGTAGGGAGGGCTGGTTTTGCCTGCAAAAAGAGTACCAATCACAGCCATGAAAATGAATTCAACTTAGACACCATAGCATGTGCCAGGAGGCATTATTCTTTCTTTTCATCATACCTGATCAAATGGAGGCTGTGGTTTACCCTGCAGAAGTTTGAGAGTGTCCAAGTTGCATTCCTTAACAAAGAAAGTTTTGCATGCTCATTGAACAGAGATAGCAATGGCATCAAAGCTCCATGATTGAGGACAAGATCACGACACTTCGGTGAATCACCAGCGATATTACCTAATGCCCAAACTGCCTAAATGGTCAAAAAAGAGTCATCTTACTGTACCATAGCTAGAAGAAAAGAAAAAAATGCTAAACTACAATACATTTAGCCTGAAACTAAACAAAGTATACCTGTTCACGGACGTCATCGCTGGGAGAATTAAGAAGTCTCACAAATATAGGAACAGCACCATGATCAATCACAACCTTAGTGTTCTCAGATGTTCCAGATGCAATATTTGTAAGAGCCCAAGCCGCCTCAAACTGAAAAGATTCAAGCAATAGGTTAAACAACTCGGTAAAGCAACTAAATGCATATTCATGTTAAATTTCAAACCTGAAGTTGAGGATGGTTCTCTCTAACAAGAAACTCCACAAACTTTGGAACCACTCCTGACTGAATGACTTCCTCAATTGGTGCATTCCGCCTGAGTAGATGTTTAAAAAAGAATTACCACTAGGAAATTAGACACTTAATATCTTCAACAAAGAGCAGAAAAGATCACCTATTGAGAGCAGCTTCCGGAATTGAGTGGTTGCTTCTAATTGCAAATTGTCGTCATCAGACCAAACCCCACTTACAAGAGCTGGAAGGCTCTCTAACTGAATCGAATATTAACAAGCAAAAGAACCTGATCAGCTTCATGATTACAAACAGTAAAGCAAGCAAATTGCCTTTTTTGAGGTTCCTCCGATTTAACTAACAAACCCATTTTATATCAGCTATTCACAGTGTCAAGAGGTGTATATTCTTATAACACGAATGTCATACAACAGCCCGACTGATCTACCCAAGAAAAATGCAAAATTTGTAACTTCAAAGTAAAACCAAAAGGTCCAAAACCCTAACTTTTTGTTACATCATGAATCTTTCAGCCCGATCGCACAATTAAAGTACACAAATACGCAATAGCAAGTTAATTAAAAGATCAACAATACAGTTTCACAAAAATAAAATTATTAATAATAATAGCAGCAAGGAATATAAATAAAGTAAGAATTGAGGTTGGCAAAAAGAAAAAACTTTACTTACCTTCTTTTCAAGCTGAGCAGCGTTGACTGTTGTCTGAAATTGCTGAGTTTGAAGACCTTCCCGGCGCTTCTTCAGCAAACTCTCCTCTCTTTGCTCTTCCGGATCTCGACTAGGCCATCTTCTCTCCTTCGACGACCTTCCTCTCCATCAACGGCTATCTTATACCTGCTCCGGCGAACCTCCGCTCTCTCGTTTGGCCGTAGCGACATTTCTAGTGGGATTAAAACTTCACTGACACCTGATTGACGATACCGTAGGCGAACGGGAATATGAAGAGTATATATACGGAAGACAAACGTTTTGAAGAGACGTTTGAAGAAGTAAATGGAATTCCTCTCGAATCAAATTTTCACCCTACTTCAGAAATGAGCATATAAAATAAGGAGGATTAGATATAAAACACGATTCAAATATTTTTTCAAATACACATATATATGACAATACTAAAATGCGACACATATCGACTTAATCGTAAGAAAATGAGATTTAAAACAAATACTTAGCTTATAGCGACAAAAATTGTGTAGATAGACTCCAAATAACCTTAATGAAAAAAAAAAAAAAAAAAAAAAGGCGGAAATGCTATGACCGGATGTTTATTTATTTATTTTATTTACTTTTGAAAGTAACGCTGTTATGGTTTGTGTTTGATTTTTTTTTCCTTGGGCGCTGAATGTGTGTGTCTGTTTTTTTTTTTTTTTTTTGGCACGTTGAAAGTTTTTTTTTTTTGGGACAATGAAAGTTTTTTTTTTTAATCTTTTTTTTATTGACCACCGTGATGCAGAGACACCGCGATGTAGAAACCATCGGGATGCAGTGATCACCTGGATGTAGTGACATTTGATGAAGCAACACCGTGATGACATTTGATATTTTTAAGACTTAATTTCATAAAAATCGATTTCTTTTCTTCATAAAATCGACTTCAAATGGCTATATCTTTTGATATAAAACTACGATCAACATAAATCTTTCACCTTAATTCATATTTTTATGCAAATGACATCGCAATCATATACGCAGTGATATCAACAGCTTATGCAATGACATCGGCAATCGATATGCAAATGACATCAACATTTTACGCAGCCGACATCAAGAATCATTTGGCGAACGACATCAACAATTTATGTAATGACATCGGCAATCATATACGCAGAGACATCGTGATGCAGTTGGCAACTCCCGACGCAGAGACACCGCGACGAAGTGGACACTTCGATGCAGAGACACCGCGATGCACTAACAATCGCACAGATTGACCACCGCGATGCATCGACATCGACAATTATATACGCAGCGACATCGACAATCATATACGCGTGACATCGACAATTTACGCAAAGCGATATCGCGATAAAGTTGGCCACCCCGACGCAGAGACACCGCGATGAAGCGGGCTACTCCCGATGCAGACACCGCGATGCACCATCATCGATGCATTGATCACCGGATGCAAGTGACATTTGATTTAAGCAACACCGTGATGACATTTGATATTTTTCCGACTTAATTTCATAAAATCGATTTCTTTTTTCATAAAATCGATTTCAAATGGCTATCTTTTGATATAAATCTACGATCAACATAAATCTTTCACCTTAATTCATATTTTTACGTAAATGACATCGGCAATCATATACGCAATGATATCAACATTTTACGCAGCCGACATCGCAATCATATACGCGCGACATCAACAATTTACGCAGCCGACATGCAGAATCGTAAATGCAAGCGACATCAACATTTTACGCAAATGACATCGCAATTTATGTAGTGACATCGGTATTTTACGCAAAATGACATCGGCAATTTATGCAATGACATCGCATTTTACGCAAATGACATCGATAATAAATACGCGCGACATCAATAATTTACGCAATGACATCGCCAAGAGTTCGGTCACTATGAATGTGGTTTTTAAGCCATTATGCATCGATGACAAGAAATTTACAGATTGTATGATGCCGTTGAATTTCAAGAATTTATACTCTATAAAGTGATTATACCTAAAGAAATGACAACTAAAGAAAAAGGCTTCAATGTAATAAACAACAACGCTAAGAAAAAGAAAATGCAGTTGACATTAATGCCACTCCATCAATTTTATTACAAATCATACACAAACCTACCATCAAATTCATGTCACTAGACCAATCATACATACATAAATTGTTCTTTCCTTTCTCGTACACTTTTTTTTCTCGCAAACGAGAACCTTCATTCAAACCAAGAGTACTGTAATGAGTCAGAATAAACCAAACATCATAAACCCGCTTACATGTCCAAAATGAAAAAGGAAATACACTCTAAAATGACTATCTATTAAGATATTTTCCAAGAACTGCTGGCATTCATCAAAGAAATGCTGTCTTGGAAACTCAAGAATGCCCTTCAACCTCTTGTAATCGCACTTAGATTGGCCTGGAAAAAAAAAACATCATGAAAACAGTAACAACAAACACATAAAAACAGTAATGTAAATTTGCAACATAAAGCCATTGATTTAAAATGGCATAAACTCCACATTCTCTTGCAAAGTTGCAACACAATCATGATCTCCATATGGGCCGCTGGCCGAGCTATATCGAAAGTATTTAGCCAATGAGTTCGATGTTGCCTTTTTAAACAACAAATCATTCACAACAAAATATTTATACATTCTCGTGTCTACAAATCATTCATTAAGATCTCCACTAAGTAAAAGATGCCGCAAAGAGCATCCATAATATTATGATTCAAGCAAGCTCTGGAGTGATCCACCCACACTTCAATCAAGAGTCTTAACCTGTTCTTATAAAGTTAATGCAAACATGACAGCAATCACCGTACTGTATATGCAAATACAAGTATACACAAGTAAAATAAAATGAAAAAGTTAAAAGGAAAAATATAACCAAACAAAAGCTTACAAATATAACCATAAAAACACAGAGACAAATACAGGGCCATGGCTTGTGCTTATACAAAAATACTTCAAGTTCTTGGTTAAAACCAAAACTATACATCTTCCCCAAGAGACTTGGGAGTAACTCTTAAAATCGGTCTTTCAATAATCATGGCAAGGTAAATAGGACACAAAAAATGTTAATTGCTCTTACAAACACCTTCTTTACTTAACTTTCCTACACAAACACCTTCATCAACACCAACTTCTACTGGAAATTATCAAACACTTACAGCAACCACATCACAATCAGGCCCACAACTAAATATACTACAAAGGGCTGCTGCAATGGCCATGGATACAGTGGAAAGCGCGCTAAACGCACGTGAAATGAAGCATCCACTGCCTAAAATAGCTGACCCAAAAGTACAAATTGCTGGGAATTTAGCTCCAGTACCCGAACAACATGTATGAATTAATCAGCCTGCTTCTCAAATTCTAATTGGCTACCATTAAGCTTCATAGGTGACAAGTTATAACTAAAACAAACAAATCTAAAAATAAAAAGCCTAGATTTTTTTCGTTTTGCAGACATGACCATCTGACTTCTTTTTTGATTCTCGACTATCACATCTCGTGCCTCAATCTCAGCTCTTTGAACTGCTAACGAATGGAAAATAATTCGGCAATTTCCAGATTGAGATTAATTTAAAATTGAATGAAAACGCACCGTGATCACCTGGAAATCATGATCTTAGGGAAGAGAAAAGGAACTAGAATTGAATTTCTAATCGAAGTTTGATCGGCAGAGCTCACGAGAGAACTGAAGGAACAGTTGAAAAGTTGGCGATGAACTATCATCTGATTTCTTCGAGAACTGGCCGCCGGAATCATTATCCCAAATAGACTCAGCAAAATCCGACAAATCTAATTCCGAAGGCTCCGCCAATGAGACTCAATAAAATCCAACAAATCTAATTCCGGAGTCTCCGGCAACGAATATGACAACAGCGCTGAAAACGCCGAGGACGACGGCCTATTTAAGGTGGATTCCGGTCACCATTTTAGGGAAGAGGGAGGGGCTGGGGCTAAGATCGGCGGTAGTCGTCACAGTCCGGCGGCCGGAATCGGCCATTGAAGCTACCAGGTAATGGACGATGTGAATGGTACGCCTTTTCTTTCTATTTTGTTTCTTGCTGGACTAGAACTAAGGGTAATATAGGAAACTAATATAAAATGCGTCCTTATAAACGATGGTCTTTTTTGGATGTTCTAAGTGCCTAATTAAGTTTCAAAACACGTCCTTATAAACAAATAACACTAAATTTTAAATAGAGAGAAGGAAGATTTTTATAATTTCTATAATATAACTGACGAGAAAATAAAATAAAATTATGCATACAGCAGCTCGCATGCTTCAATTTACTTTTGTTTTTTCTTTCCTCTCCCGCTTTGACATTCTCCAAACGCTAATTAAATTTTCACCTGATTTTTTATTTTTCATTCTCTTCGATTTGGATTTGGCTCGATATAATTACATCTTTTTTCGTGAGATTCATCGTTAAATTCACTTAAATAATCTCCCAATAATCTCGTGAATCAAATGAATAACGATAGTTACAATTTGAATAATCGTGAATTTCAATAGTGAGCTTTTCAAATCACGCTTAATACGCTGAACGAATTCAAAATAAAGAGAATTAAAAATAAAAATTCGTGAAAGTTAATTTTCAAATTTAAACTTCAGAGGTTGGAAGATACAAATGTTTTAAAATAAATTAATTTAGAGAAAGCTATTAATTTTTTATTCGCTTATAAAGCACGCGCTTTTTTAGAAAATAGTTTCAAAGGCTTTCTGTAAAAGCTTTTAAAAGTTTCTACTTCTTCTTAATCATTTAAATTGCTTTTATCTTTCCTCCTGGGCTTCTCCCTATAAAACATGAGGCACCAAATTTTTATTTTTATTTTTATTATTTTTGAAAGGCACCCAATTTCTCCAAGACATCAACATCGCAGGAATCTAAAAGGTGAATGATAACGATACAATAATCGCGCTGATATAACCAAACAAGATAACGTGACATCTACAATCGCCGATCGCGATAGTATATAATAACGATTAATGATTCTATATTATTAATCAACACTATAAATACACGCTCGACACTGCAGCAGATGTATTATCATTACCCATGTAAAAATTAGGACCACATGTTAAAAGGTAAAATATTTTCACAATTAAAAATATTTTAACACACCACTAACTTTTAATTCTAGTTTTATCATTTAATTCTTTCAAGTTAATTAATTCAAAGCCAATATATTAAACAGATTTTTGATTATTTTATACATCGAATTTCGCATGTAAAATATCTACTACGCTTCAACCGATATTTAGACTTTAAAACCAACATCCCGATTCAAATTTAATCGTAATAAAAATTATTTTGACTCAAATTGCTAGTATAGATACGATGATTGAGCTTTACTTACTGACCGAATTTCACATTAAGATCGCTTGTACTTTTCACCAATACAGTTCTAAAAACCAACTTCCGACTCAAATTCGATTGTAATAAAAATTATTTCTCAACTCAAATTCTACTGTAATAACGATATGCTATGTATCCATTTATAAATGAATCAAAGACTCTCCTTTTATGAATGATGGTTTTACCGATAACATCATACCAGATAACATTTTAGTTTTGGGATCCGGAAAAGTATTATTTTATTGAGGTTATTTGTATATCGATAAATGTATAATTAATTAATATATTGATAGATTATAATTTATTAATTTAGAGAATATTTCATGGATTTTCTTTTTTCAAAATCTAGTATGCATGGAGGTGCAATGAATTGAAGTTAATCATTATAGATATATGGATGCATGTATCGAAATTAATTGGTTCATGTAACAAAGAAAAAGAGTCAAATAATTGGTTTATGTAACAAAAAGAAGAGTTGATGGTTTCAAAATCCAATACGTATATATTCATCGGATCGATTAATATTTATTATGATAAGCACATGTACATATCAAAATATTGTAGTAATTGATGTATGTCTTCCTCCATGGCTTCCCATTTGAAAGCTTTATGATATGACAAACCCACTAGCGATCTTACAGATCCTCAATTAACCCAAACCCGAACGGGAAAGCTAAAGGCACGGAAGGGTCTTCGGAGCCGCCTACCCGCATACGTGTAAGAGCGGGCCGAGAAGTGACCTGACCCGTCAAACTTCACCCTACGCAAAGGATCGGAGCCGAGCCCGCCGATCCCTATCCACAATCCGCCAGATCGACCTTGCCCGCACATCAAGGCAATCTTAAGCGTAATGAAGGCAAGTCAAGCACATCGTTTACTCAAGCATTGGACCCGTTTCCAAACGGCCACCATCGAATCGTCCGAGATGGTTATGTTGTGATCACAATTAATTATGTCGATCATACTTAATTACGCCTTGTCATGATTAGCGTAATCGCTATTAGCCAATTGCCTATATATAGCGGTAGCATGTGATACGGTTGTAAATATCACGGGTGCGGTATTTGTATGATTATGGATATCTAGATCATTATTTGTGTGTTTGATTGCTTAGAGCTCAAGAAATAGCTATGATGATTTGCAAGAACAATATGCATGTATGAGAGAGAGTGTAAGTTTCCACAAATTGGCGTAGATTGGTCACAGATATCAATTAATTGTCCATTCCTTTCAAGAGGATTGTGTCGCTATTTATGTGGCTTACATAATGAATGTGTTGAGAACAATATGTCGATGATGCTTGAGAATCATCGTCCATTTGATCAATGGATTCACCAAATTTTCATCTTGAAATTCTCAAATTTCTATTTTGCAAATGTATAACTTGTTTTCTTTAATCGCTCTGATCCTTCATTTATCAATGCTAGCTTGTCCCACATCTCCTTTGTCGCTTTTGCGCCTTTGATTCTCATGAACATGTTGCTATCTAGTGTCTTCAAAATCATGTCTTTGCAACGTAAGTTCAGATTTGCTCTTCTCCCGTCATCTTTGGTCCAATCTTTCTTAGGTTTGTCTATCTCCTTTCCTTGATCTCGCTCCCGTGGATACCACAACACACGATCATGATTGGTCCATCATTGATTACGCCCAAAGATCTCCTCACGAGTTGTCGTAAGATGAGATAGAATTTTATTTTACATTCATCAAAATTATTAACATTAAAAACAAAAATTTTGACAAAAATTTTGAGGAATCCATAAGTAGAAAATAATATATCTATATGTGAATGAACGGAAGGCTCAGATTTGAAAACTACTTTGAAAATACGTGATCTCATTGTTACTGTAATTTAGATCCGAAATGTGTTCTCGACATTTAGGAACACCGCCCGATACCAATTGTTGGTCCTGCAGAAGCGGTGAAACTATAGTCGATGTGGGGTTAATGACTATATGGAGTTTCAAAACTTTTCTTATGTTTAAAAGTTTTTGGGCAAATGGATAAGTCCCTTCTTACTATGTTGTTTTCAAATCGCTTTAGGCAATCACGTATATAAGTTATTGTTGGACTTATTTCTATGTTTTGATGATGAGTGCCATACTAGCCGTTATAAGGCAAAGGCAAAAGATGTCTAGATCAATTGTATAGTTTATTAGAGTTTGATTCATAAATAAGTTTGATAAAACAAGCATCAGAATGGTCACCGACTTCGCCGCCAGACTAGTCTCAGTCAAGAGGTAGATAGGTCTCAGACTAGTCAGAACCCTCCAAGATCAAGATCAAGGCCGAGGGTTCAAACCGCCATGTAGGCTAAGTGGATCAAACTTAGTAATTTAAGTCAAGGATATGGGATCGTAATTTAGGCAAGTCCGTGATGACCTAAACTCGATCACATATACCTGTGTGTATGTCTAAGTTCCATAAGTTGATGATGTTTGGAACTTGGTTATAATTTAAAAGGTGTAATCTAACTTCACAAATAAAAGTTAGATAAAAGAAATCAATGCATTGTATTTTATACACGTAAAATTGGAGTTCAAGAGATCGATAGTATCTCAAACAGATCGATGAACTCGCCGATATAATACCTCGATTAATTCAAGATTATTGGAAGATTACATGGATAATGACAACCTAACTACCTCCGACTTATCAAGGAAATCAAAGGTCGAGATTAAAAGAACGCTGGGATGATTCATAATTTTTATCCATTGGATACAAGTCAGTGGGGACAGATCGATCATCAAAAAGGAATTCCGACAAAGGTCACCCTATGAATAGTGATGTAACGCAGATCGATGGGACAAAATCAAGGAACGGTTACATTTGAATTTCAAACACAAGTCACATGCATTCCTACCTATAAATAGAAGACTTTCAACTCGTAAATAAGAGGATGAATTTTGATAAACTTTAAGAGATTAACTGAATAAAACAACCACGAACTTATCGAGCATAAAGTCAGCCGATCTCAGAGAATTTCTTCAAGTGCATTCTCAGATTCAAGCTACATCAAGCATACACACTTGAAGTCCGTAAGTCGATTAAATCATCCTAATCAAGTCGCCGCGAATCGAATCATTTATTTGATTCAATCTTTATTTTATAAAGAACTCCGCCAAGACAAAGGAAGCATCTCGCTGGGTGTGAAAGATCGTTGTTTGTGGTGGAGTGGTGAAGAGGCAATCCTACCCTTCAAGGACCAAAGTGGAAGACTCAGAGCAAAGAATCCTACCTGCTCCTGGCCGCTTGTGAAGCCATAGTTATTGGTGAAGGACAAACAACTTAGAATCTTTGTAACAAATTTACATCAAAGATCTCTATTGAATTTCCTCCAACATCACAGAGAAGAGTGGACTGGACAGGATTACACCAATTGGAACCACTATAAAATCTCGCCTTACTTACTTTCAAAGATTTATATTCTCGTGACTTAGTTTATTTTACACATCAACCTATCGAATCTAGCAAATCAAATCACACACCTGCACTCATCGAGTATCTAATACTTAGTTTCATATTTAACAACAAGTATTAAGGCTTAATTTTGATATAATCCGCCGCACAAATTCAAAGAAACTCAACTATCAAGAGATCATCGCTTATCAAAGAGCTACTAAAGTCTCAAGAGACTTCTCAAGACGCAGATCGCGGTTGCGAACTTGTTAACCTAAAAGTTTTAAGTGTTAAGTTTATTCACCCCCTCTAAACTTAACCAAAGCCTTTCAAGGGACCAACAAAGCATGATCTATTTAAGCAAATGTCAGAAAGTAAATTTTCGTAAAGTAAATTGACACAAGGCTTATAGTGGTTCAGTGGTGGTGTAATCCCTTAATCCACTCTTCTCTCGTGATGATTGGAGGAATTCACTATTGTTTTCATATATACAATAGTATGTTTGTCCTTGACTTCCCAAGCTTCACAATCTACAAGACTATCACTCCTTGATCGCAATGGGTGCTTTCAGTTGATTCGCCTCTTTCATCGCCTCCTCGAGATCAAAATCCTTCAAAGCAGCCTATCACACACACAACTCCTTCTCGATTGCTTCGATTCATTTGCTTCAATTTGATGTGAATAAGATTCACCAACTTGCTTGATCAATCTCAGTGTTGAATATGACTTTGTAGTTCTGATGTCTGAGTTGATCTCTAGATAAGTACTTGTAAGTTCAGAGAAGGCTTTTTAAATTGACAGAGTTTCTACTTAATTTTTCTTTTCAGATCGTTGTTTTTTGTTTGTCACCAATGCCTTCTATTTATAGCCTTGAATAACCTTGATTTTAAAATTCGTCCGCTATTATATTAATAAAGGGAATAATCCTTGATTTTATTCTTGATTCCCCTTAATTGCATTCTCCTTGATTTCGTTGATCGGATTTTTTTCAAACGATAGCGTAAAAATCCGCCCTGATTGATCCTCTATTGATTGTGCATTTAATGTATGATCTTCCTCAATCTTCAACATATACTAAATCGATCCGATAGTATTACTTCAATGCTTTCAACGGTCGAGTGATATTTCGACTTAGCCATTTTGGCTCTTCCTTCACCGCTTTGTCTTCACTCACCTAAAAGTCGCTTTACTCACCGATTCATGCTTTCTTCTTTGCTTCGGGCTTTAAGGAGAATCTTTGTACTTCACCGATCCTTGATCGGGGTGAGATCTGCACACCATATTGGAATATTAAGTTTCATCACTTGAAACATAACTTAGGCTTATCCAAGGTCATCATGCACTTCCTTGGTTATAAGTCCACTATAAAGTCTTCATTGTATCTCTACCGATGCTTGGTCGGGCTTCACTCGGCCAAGGTCCTGCTTTTACTTTGCCGCCCTACCAACTAGTACAATACTTGTCTGATTCAACTTATACAACATGTCGACTCTAAGTAAAGACTTATACAGAGAATTCTAACTTATTTCAGCTTGCTATAACAAATTAGTATGACCATCATCAAAACATAATAAAATGTTCCTAACAAACATCCGCCAAAGAAATTTGCACTTTGTGGAAAGATTCTACCAATTCATCGCGCAGCGAAGGTAAGGGAGGTATGACTTCTACCCCGAAAGTTATTGATCTTGAGTCATTACCCTACCCCTCTCGAGATGAAATTAAAAAGAAGAAGCTGGATAAGAAGTATGCACGCTTTCTTGACATGTTTCGTCACTTAAATGTTAATATTCCTGTCATTGAATCACTCACTAGCATGCCTACTTATGGTAATTTTTTGAAGGACATCCTTACAAATAAAAACACTTAGAGGAGTATGAAAATATCTGCCTCAAATGAGGAATGTTCCAATGTTGCAACATAAGCTTCCACTCACGATTAACAAAACCCAGAGTTTTACAATCCCATGAGATTGGGGATTTCTATTTAAGAGGGTGCTTTGTGACTGGTGCGAGCATAAACCTCATGTCTAATGAGGACTTCATGAACCGGGAATAGGAAAGCTCAAGAACACGGAGATGACTCTCCAACTTCCGTGACAGGTCTATTAAGTCGCCCAATGGAGTCATTGAAGATGTGTTAGTCAAGGTTGATAAGTTCTACTTCCATAATGATTTTGTGGTTATGGATATGGAAGAAGCGGTATTCAACACCCCTTATTCTTGGTCGTCCATTCCTAGCCATGGGAAGAACTCTTATCGATGTCCAAAGAGGAGAGTTGATTTTGAGAGTCAATGAGGATGTGGTCAAATTTAACATCTTCAAAGCCATGAAACATTCATACAATTCACAAAAGTCATTTTCTTTTATAGATACGTTGTCTTTTGTTTGTGTGGAAAATAGTAACCTGCAAGTTTATGAAGATAGGCTCGAGGAATGTTTAGCCTTGTCAATCTATGACGGTGAATATGATGATGAGGAAATTCAAGAGGTGATCTTTCACTTAGATGACGGTCGACATTCAATAAGCAACCATGGCATAAGTATTTGGAGTTGGAACTCAATGGCCCAAGATTGAAACCTTCGCGGAGAAGCCACCAAGGAATCTTGAGTTGAAATCTCTCCCTAACTTGAAATATGCTTTTATTGAGAATAATATTCTAATGCTCATATTATTTCTTCGCACTAACAAATGTGCAGGTGAAGACTTTCTAATAAGGATGCTCGTAAAGCATTAAAAGGATTTTTGATGAACTGTATGGATATTCGTGGAATCAATCCTTAGATTTGTGTTCACAAGATTATTCTAAATAAAGATGCAAAGCCATGTGCTCAACCACAATGCCGCCTCAATCCAAACATGCAAGAGGTTGTCAAGAAAGAGGTTATCAAGTTGTTGGACATGGGTATTATCTTTCCGATATCGGATGCTGAACGGGTGAGTCTTACTCAAGTTGTTCCAAAGAAAGGAGGATTTATTAAAGTGAATGAAAATGATAAGCATGGATGTATCCTAACAAGTGGAAGTCACATGATACCATATGTGTATTGATTTTTGACGATTGAATGACCACACAAAGAATGATCATTATCCACTTCCAGATATTGTCCAAATGTTGGAGCGTTGTGTGGACATAAATTTTATTGCTTTCTTTGACGATTATTCGCCTATTTACAAATATTCATTGTATGGATGGGAGACAGAGAAAAGACGCCTTTCACTTGTCCTTATGGGACGCTTGCTTACAAAAGGATGCCTTTTGGTTTATGCAATGCCCGCCATATTTCAAAGATGCATGATGGCTATTTTCTCCGATATGGTGGAGAAGTTTTTAGTCATGGATGATTTTAGCATCTTTGAGGATTCTTTTGATTTGAGTGACTCTCTCACCTGTAACGATTTCACAACGCGTGTAAGATACAAGATTGGTTCTTAATTGAGAGAAGTGCCACTAAATGGTTTCGGATGGCATTGTTTTGGGGCATAGAATTTCGTGGGAAGGTATTGAGGTAGATAAATCAAAGATTCAAGTGATCGAGAAATTGCCTTCTCCGGTTAACTTCAAGACTTTATTGGGGTTTCTTGGGCATGCCTGCTCTATATGCACTTTATTGTGGATTATTCTCGCATTGCCAAGCCTTTTAGTCACCTACTTGAGAAGGAGGTGCCATTTGTTTTTGATGAGAAATGCATGGAGGCATTTGAAACCTTGAATAAAAATTGATTAGTGGCACCCGCTCTTGTAGCACCGGATTGAGCTTACCTTTTGAATTGATGTGATGCAAGTGATTTGGCGGTCAAATGCATCAGACAACTTCATGAGAAAGTACTTAAGGCAATTTATTGTGCCTCTCACACATTGAACTCGTCAAGTGAGACTACGCGAACAACCAAAAATGAGTTATTAGAAATAGTGTTTGCACTTGACAAGTTTAGATCCTATCTCGCTGGGTCCAACGTGATTGTTTATACCGATCATACGGCTTTGAAGTACCTATTGAACAAAAAGGATGCCAAGCCTAGACTCATTCGATGAATCCTCCTACTCCAAGTGTTTGATATTAAGATTAAAGATAAGAAGGGTAGTGAGAATGTCGTATGGACCTTTAAGACGGTTGGAATTTTTGAAAAGAAGGGAAACGAAGAGAAATTCAAGACAACTTCCCTGTGATGAAAACTCTTGATGGTAGACACTTCAACTATGCAACTTATTCATGCTGATTCTACACCAAAGCAGAGCTCACCATGGTTTGCAAACATTGTCCATTATTTTTCATGTGAGTATGTTCCATCTAGTTGGACATGGCAAACGAAGAAGAAATTTTTTTCACGATTTGAAATTTTATTATTGGGAGAAACCAACCTTTTTAGGAGGTGTTCTGATGGCATCTTAAGGAGATGCATTCCCGATAATGAAATCTCGAGTATACTATCCTTTTCCATGGTCAAGACACCTGAGGCCACCATCGAGGTGGAAAACCACGATAAGGTTTTTCAATATGGATTTTATTGGCCCACACTTTATAAAGATGCATATCGCTTTGCACAATCTTGTGTTGCATGCCAAAAGTGGGGAAATGTATCCAAAAGGCACTAGATGCCCTTCAACCTATTTTGGAGTGTGAACTATTTGATGTAATGGGCATTGACTTCACGGGCCCATTCTCTCACTCACTAGGTAACAAATTCATTAGTGATGGTTGATTACATTTCCAAATGGGTTGAAGCTCAAGCTTACCCCAAAGAATGGGTTGTATTGAAGTTCTTGAAAAGGAACATCTTTACTAGATTTGGTACTCCTTGTGTTATCATTAGTGATCGTGGCTCACACTTTTGCAATCGACCATTCACTAAACTCCTTGAAAATTATGGCGTGAAACACAAAGTTGGCACACCGCATCACCCACAAACAAGTGGGCAGTTGAAGTGTCAAAATGAGAGGTGAAACGGATCATTGAAAAATGGTGGACGCTAACCATAAGAATTGGTCGGTGAAGCTTGACGATGCACTTTGGGCTCACCGCAGATGGCTTTTAAAACACCGGAGGATGTTCACCATATAGATTGGTTTTTGGCAAGTCTTGTCATTTACCCATTGAATTGACCATCGAGCTTATTGGGCAATTAAGTTTTTAATTTGACCTCGAGCTTGTTGGAGGTTGCTCCAACTCACCGAGCTTGACGAAGTTTCGCTTGATGCATACGAGAACGCAAAAATTTACAAGGAATGAACCAAGTCATTTCATGACCGGAAGATCTTTGATCGAGAGTTCCATGTGAATGATAAAGTTCTCTTGTATAACTCACGCTTAATATTGTTTCCAGGAAAACTTAGATATTGTGGATAGCCCATTTGTTGTTACAAAGGTACATGCATCCAGAGCGATTGAGCTAAGTGATGGAAAAACGACATTTGTAGCAAATGGTCATCATGTTAAATGCCTCATGAAGAGGAGGGCATGCCTCATGAAGAGGAGGTAATGTTCCTCAAGATTGAAAGAATTGCATAGTCTCAGCTATGTACTATAAATTTAGTAAACTATAGGTACTATCCTTCTTTTATTTATTAAGCATTCATTTTAAGGTGACTTGCTATGCTCAATTGCTACATGTGCTTACGTGAATAGAGGCTAGTAGTATCCCGCATGATAATCAAGATAATTTCCATCTTTTCATCAGATAATCTCGCCGAGCAAATGACGTTAAACAAATGCGCCACCGGGAGGCAAGCCCGTTAATTGATTATTTTGAGTCATTGCATGTCTAGTTAGTTTGGTGAACAACATCGTGAACTTAGAACATAGAAGTATGTTGGTTTGGACTCGCAGTAAAGGTAAATGGTGTGCGCCATTTGTGGTTGGCCTGTGCTAATTTTGAATTTGAGGATTGTGAGAGTTGGGTCATGTAATTGGCGACGCAGATAAGGTTTTGGCGTGCACCATTTTGGGGAATGTTATCGGCAGATCGTAGAGTTTGTCTGTGTTAATGGCGCAGCTGCCATATAAGGTTTGACATACGCCAATCAAGAATTTGGGAGCAGAGGGTTAACCTTGTAAATGGCGTGCACTATAGCCGGTTTGGCGATCGGGCATATTTTGAATTATAAACGGTTATTCTCCTTTTCTCTCTCCATAACTTTCAAATTCCATCATTTTTTCCTTTCCTCTTCCTCATTTCCACCTCTTTTCACCACCATAACTCCTTTTCTCTCATTTCTTCATTTCCTCGCCACCACTCTTTATTCCATACCCAATTTCTTGCTTCATTCACTTTGGAGAGAGACTCCATGTTTCTAGTGGAAGTTTGCTCTTTACACTCCGGCATCTTCGCCATCCTTTCCAGAGGTTTCCACAGCCTCGGTGGTGCTCTTACACTCAACAAGGTAATTTTGCCCTTTCCTTCGCTTCAATAAGTTTAATTTGGTTATTGTTTTGACTATGATGTTGAAACCTGAGGATGGGCTTTAATTTGGTTGTTGGATTGTTGTTGTGTTAAACACCACCTTAGCCATGTCTCAATCCTCAACCCATCCTAATACTCGTAAAGGTGACAATAGCAAGAAGAGGAAAACTAATGACCTTCCTAGTTCTACTCCTTGCCAGTAAGTCCGGCTCTTAGTGACTACAGTAGAAGGCTTTATCCTTTCATAGAATGCTTGTAAGGTTTCCATTAAGAGTTTTGAAACATACTTTGGTACTCGCTCTTCACTTTGAACGTGGGATTGAATTCAAGTCCGTTAGCCCAAGATTTCCAAATCATTAGACTCGTAAGTGGGAAACCTTAGCCGAGAATCGCACTCGTGGGTCAAAGGTCAAGTGAAGTAGCCGAGTTTATTATGTACTTTCGAGGCCCCATCTATGGCACAATGAGTCAATTTATGTTCGCATCAAGACCGCCCATTTCTCCCCTACGATCATCAATGAGTTTTTCGTGTTCCCGACATCCCTTGACACCACCAATTTCAGCCGCAGGGGGCTTGATCAAGAGGTGAACTTGTTTGTGAAGGCTCGTGGAGGCTCATGTCGGATATACAGAACCCGAATCCGCAGATCCGATCCATAATTGACTCGTCAGATTCCGATTCACAAGCACCGATCGAGACGCCTGATAATGCACAAGTGGTAAGCTACGAATAAAATTTGTTTTTCGATTTTACCACTATATGATTCGTGATGGTTAATTAATATAACCGCAATAAGGTATAAGATTTACCCAATGTAAGACTTTGAGGAGAAATCGACAAAAGTGAGAAGCCGCAGCTTCTTCCGGATTGTATCTCCAAGCGACGATCGAGTGGACGCCGATCCTCGTAGTAGAATCCTCCTCGACATGCTCAAGAAAAACTCCAAGTTTTTCTCCTCCCAATGACAAGAACGAGAAACTAATTTTTCTCTTCTTTTTATTATAAGTGTGGTGCCAATTTAGATTGTCTATTGTGTTAGGAGGAATCCTCTTTATATAGAAAATAACTAGTCAAGAGAGAGTTATCCTTTTCACAATACAATTACATATTTCCATATGAAAAGATATTTGCCATAAAATAAGAGATAATCTCCATAAATGAGATAATGATTATAAAATCAATGTCTTATTTTTCATTAATTATCTAACAAATAAATAATTAATTATACATGTGATATAATCTA